>CAJUYH010003856.1:0-30004 GCA_910591685.1 Galerucella tenella | reverse complement strand
GGATTTAAATTTGTAATCGTTTTTTGTAATGTCTTTGAGGATTGTACAATTTCTTCTAGTGGTTTGGATATTGGCTTGAATAGTTTATTAATAGACTCATCTTGCTCTGATTTACCTAATTTCAATGTCAAGTATTTTTTTCGAATCGATCTGGCAAGTTCAGACACTTTTTTCTTGCGCAATGCAGTAGCAACCTTATCGTCAGACATATTGGTATGGACTGAAGGCGCAGCTTACAATTTAATATATTTATCGAATCCTTTGCGATACCTTCCATCATTGAGGGTGAAATCTTTCATAATTACCAATGTACCATAGCGATCACACCAACACTTTGAACACATATTTTTAAATACGTCAAATGTCATGTCAGGAGATACGTGTTCGTCAAATATATGTTTCAAGTTTACCTCATCCTGCTTGAATAACACAATAACATTACAATTGTCGCGAATAAGCTGTTTCGGTATTTTTGAATATGTTTGGCAAAGATATGCAGCATCGATATCTTTATGTCTGCACATGGAATAGTATTCCCGAATTTTCTGTTGACCATCACATGCAACGTCATCGAATAAAAAGACAGAATTAGGCTGAGCTTCATCTGGACTTATTATTTCCTCGTTGTCTTTGAATGGAAAATAGCCAACGCCCTTCACTTGTGCTATAACTTCCTGCAGCAATTGGTACTTTGGTTGGAATAACGATTTTGAATAAACATAAACGTTTTTGAATTTCGCGCCATTCGGATTAAATAGGAGCGCCAGCACGACATTCGTCTTTCCACACCCACTGGGGCCACATATAATGGCACGGAAAGAATTTGGTAATAATTTACCATGTTTACCAATAGTTGGTGTTGAGGTAAAATCCAGATTTTCAATGGGTATAGTCTGCTCTTGTTGAATTATTTTCATTGTGTGTGTGTCGCTTTTCGTAGTACTACTCTTTAAATATAGGTGTTACCACTTACGCGTATCAGTCTTAATGTTGTTGTTTGAAGGAGAAGGTCTCTTAAATTCTCTCATCAATAAACTACCTATTGAGCTTCACTTACCTAGCTATCAGTACTGTGGACGTAAGTACTACCCCCTCCACCCCCTCATGTAAAAAATTGATTGTTTTTTTTTTTTTTTCAGCCGGTACAAAATTGGAAAAACGTCTTGATCGTGGAGATCCTGGCATCAACCCCTTGGACGCTGCTTGTAAGCAACACGATATTTCTTACTTGAAGAATAAGTCTCTCGAAGAACGACACAAAGCGGATCGAATACTTGAAGATAAAGCTTGGGCTCGTGTCAAATCAAAAGACGCTTCACTGGGAGAGAAAACTGCTGCATTACTTGTAACAGGCGGAATGAAGGTGAAAAGAAAGCTGGGGATGGGTTGTCGTCGCAAACGTCGTTCCTTGCATCGAGATGTTATTCTAAAAGTGGGAAAGTCATTGAAGAGAGGAACATCTTTGAAAGACACCGCAACGTTTGCCTTACGAGCGGCCAAAGCACTTATTAAAGAATTTGGTGGGAAAAAAGAAGTCGAGGTTCCTCGAGTGATACCTGTAGCGAAATCCGGAGGTTTCCTACCACTTATCCCTTTGTTTGCAGGTCTTTCGGCACTCGGAGCTTTGTCAGGTGGTGCTGCTGGGATTGCTAAAACTGTCATTGACGCAAAGCATGCGCAAAAGAAATTGGAAGAAGATGTACGACATAATAAGGCTATGGAACGTGTAGGATCTGGCCTGTATCTGAAAAAGTATCCAAAAGGCGGCTTCGGATTGTATTTGAAAAAGCAAAAAAACCAATAAAGCTACCCAATCACGCATTAACCAACTTTGACATAACACAATACGCAAAATCGCTTAAAATACCGCATTTTCGAGGAGTTTTCATGCGAGACACTCTCCCCAAAGCCGGCCCCCGGAAACAAGAATGCGCAGTGGTTAATTTGGACACCTCTGAGAATAGCGGAAGTCATTGGGTAGCTTACCGAAAGATAAACAACAATGTAGAGTATTTCGATTCATTTGGTAACTTGAAGCCTCCGAAAGAAGTTGTTAAATATTTTGGAAAGAGTGCGAGAATTTTTTACAACAATACCCAATATCAAAACTATGATCAAATCAATTGCGGTCATTTGTGTTTGAAATTTCTACAACAATGACGGAACTATTACTACAACATATCTACCATGGAAAAACATTGAGTAGTTTCACTGCCGAAGAACTAAAGCACTTTCCCATTGAATATCTAACAGAGTGTGTAAGACCTTCGGAATTGCTGGAAATGTGGCATAAACTTCCCAATGAATATCGAGCAAATTTTCAACTACAAATACGATTGCCTTGTTTCATCCATTACAACCGACCTGATTGGACGACGCATTGTGACGGCCCTCCGAGTTCGCAAGCTACTTGTTTCCTTTGTAACCAAACATTAAAAAAATAAAAAATGTTATTTAAATTCAAACATTATTCGTATTTCATTAGTCATCATGTCGCAGTTGCTGAGAGTTAACAGCACCAATCACGTGTTTACCTTTCAACCTCCTACGCCTATTGAGCTCGATCAGAAGAAGGAATACGAAATAGCTCTAAGATCTTTTCATTCTTATCACAGTATACCAAACATTGAAAATTGTAAGTTTTACTACTACGATGTCAAGGGCAAGCTTCAAAGTTTTGATTTTCCCACAGGATGTTATGAAATTGCCGATCTTGAAGCGTTTATCCGAGATAAATTGGGCGCAAGCAATTCAACCAGACCGGTATTTTCACTAAAACCCAATCACAATACGTTGAAATGTGAAATTTCCAGTAAATACAAAATTTCCTTCATGGAAGCCGATAGTCTTGGAAGAATATTGGGATTTTCACCGAAAATACTCGACGCTAACAAATTGCACTCTTCAGATCTCCCCGTCAAAATTATTAAAGTATCTAGCATACGCTTCGATTGTAACATTACCACTGGAGCCTTCGATGCAAACAGACCTGCTCATACTATATACGAATTCGTCGTACAAGTAGATCCGGGATATTCAATAGACGAAATTCCTCATAATTTGCTCTACTTACCCGTTATACCACAACGTGAAATAACCAACATCACTGTCATAGCCTTAGACCAGGACGGTCAGCCTGTAAACTTTCGTGGAGAACTAAGTACGTTGGTGTTGGAGCTTAGAGCGCGATGGGGCTAATAATCAATAATAAAAGACAATCTGCACCACTTTCAACTTCATTAGCTGAGCAGTCGCCAAAGCTGAAACAGCTCACGTTCGCAAACAAATTGGTCCTGCAATCGCTGGGTTTTAAATTGAAAAATGACAACAATGTATGGAAAACGTCAACGTCAAAACGACAACATACCTCCAATGTTTGATATCTACCGTAAACCGATGTTTGATGATTCAATTCGAAAGGCTGAATACAGAACCTATGCTCCATTTATAAAGTCATTCAATTGCAGTGACATTGTGGAGTTTAGCATTAATCAGGTTGATTCGTTCTTTGCAATGAGCGAAACTTTGTTGTGCATTAAAGGTTCGCTTGAAATACACGGAGCTGGTGACGTAAAGTTAGCAAATAATGTTGGAGCCTTTCTATTCGATTCATGTACGTACAGTGAAAGTGCCAGGGAAATGGAAACAGTTCGAGATCCTGGAATAGTGAGTGCCGTACGTGCTATGACTTGTTATAACCAAGAAGATTCCAATCATATGGCTATAGCCGGCTGGAATTACCCGAAAGATCCTATTCTGAATGTTAGCGACAAGTCCTTCAACCTTCAAATACCTCTCAAACATATTTTCAACATTTTCAACGATTATTCCATGATTACATGTGGACGTCAAACAATACGACTAGTTCGGGCACGAAATGATAATGATTGCTTATATATTACTGAAAAGAATGTCTCTGGAACGCTCTCCACTACAACAGCTAAAATTAACATTACAAGCGTTGAGCTAAAAGTTAAACATATCTTTCCTAATGACGATATAAAATTAAATCTCATGAAATCCATTCAAAAAGATCAACCTATAGTTATTCCATTTAGGAAGTGGGAGTTACACGAATTACCCTCAATTACTAAAGGAGCAAGACGTGAAGTTTGGGCCGTCAAGACATCCACTTCAGTTGAAAGACCTCGTTTTGTTATTGTTTTCTTTCAAACCGACAAACGTAACTTGAGTACAGCTGACCCGACTTTATTTGACAATGCCGACGTACAAAGTATAAGACTGTCACTTAATGGTGACTATTGGCCCAATGAAAGAATGCAATTGGATTTCGCTAAAACTGACTACAATGAAGCCTATTTTAACTACACTGAATTCTATCCCAACTACGCAAACTCCACACAGAAGCGCCCCCTGCTGGATTATTCTTCTTTCAAGAAACGGGCATTGTTTGTTATCGATTGTTCGAAACAGGAGGAAAGCATGAAGGCGTCCACAGTCGATGTGAAACTTGACATTGAAGCAAACATAGGCTTTCCCGAAAATACCAAAGTCTATTGCATCATAATTCACGATTGCGTGATGGAATACTTCCCCCTCACCGAAATTGTTAAAAGCTTGAACTAGTTGCTGATCGGAGTTAGTGTTCGAGCAGACGTCAACATGAGAGTAGCATTCGTAGACATTCAAGGCTTTGTCGTAGACGGTCTTTTCGTTGCCAAAGAGCTCACCATAGAAATTGGCTTCAAAAGTTCGCATTACATATTTTTACCACCGCAACCGTTTTCCACATTGAGCAACGAGGACAAAAAGACCACATCATACTTGGAAAGAAATGTGCACGGCATTCGATACTCTTCAGGAGATGTAGAATATTCTAAAGTAAATGAAATATTAGAAAGCAAGTTATTGTGTGCTGCAGACTACATTTACGTTCGAGGACAACAAAAAGCCGAGTTTCTGCAAAAGAAATGTCACATTTTCGGTATTTTTCCACATATTATTGACGTTTGCAAATTTGATGGTACGCCGTGTGAAACAGGAAACTTTGACCACGATCCAAA
This sequence comes from Galerucella tenella, assembly GCA_910591685.1. NCBI lineage: Eukaryota > Metazoa > Arthropoda > Insecta > Coleoptera > Chrysomelidae > Galerucella > Galerucella tenella. Next base: position 24,980 of record CAJUYH010003856.1, on the reverse strand, counting down.
CCCCTGCCACGCCACTGGAGTATATTCGTGTACCGAAAGAAATGTACAACGCCTCCGCCACTGGTTCTCCAATACTGTTTTACCATTATAATTATTTTCTAAATAAATAAATATCTCGAGAGAAAAATTAGTTTTTTTTTTAATCTTTAAAACATCCCGTGAGGAGACTCAAACGTCACGTTGCATAGGAGAGAGGTGTCACGTGACGTGTGTCATTCGACGTGTCACGTGACGTGTGTCATTTGACGTGACGTTTGTTCCATCCAAATCGGACCAATAGTAACGAAGTTAGGTGTTAGTGCCTTTATGGTAGCATTATTGCGCATGCTTATACTCTCCATATATAAATTACATCACTTTTCATACATAATGCCGTTTGTTCCATTCAAATCGGACCAATAGTAACGAAGTTAGGTGTTAGTGCCTTTATGGTAGCATTATTGCGCATGCTCATACTCTCCATATATAAATTACATCACTTTTCATACATAATGCCGTTTGTTCCATTCAAATCGGACCAATAGTAACGAAGTTAGGTGTTAGTGCCTTTTTGACAGCATTATTGCGCTACTTTCAACCATCCCCGGTATATCTATACTCTCGATTACGTAGATTACCTCCGCACCGCCCCCCGCGTTCACATTGCAGCACCAATACCATTCTTCGCTAATAATATGCATGAGAGCTTATGGCAGCATGTGTTGAATGCCTTGCTATAGACGCGAAGGTTGTGGGATCGAATCTCACTGAAGTTTTTTTCAGATTTTTAAATATACAACAGGACTAAAAATGGCTGCCGCTTTTACAACAGGACTAAAAATGGCGGCCTGCATTGAAATACTAAAAATGACTACATTCAAATTTGCCGCGCCACTCTCAGCGCCACCAAGCGGAGATTTTTGAAGTAGTGCGCTAGAATCCCCATAGCTATATCTACTTAAATATCATAAATTCACAGCTTGTCCTTCTCGGAATAGAATATTCCTTTCGGAGCAAGCACACCAGCATTATATTGGTAGGCGTTGTTGTTATGCAATTGATCAAAGAAAAAATAACAAAAACGATAATTTCAAGAATGCGATTGCTTTCTCTTGCATAAGCATCATCTACGACCTTCAGATTAAGAAATAATATTATCGTTTTTTCGGGCATATTTTATTTCCTAGACATTGTCCCAGTTACCTCAGTCGACGAAGTTATACTTTCTATGTACGGGGTATGCATATAAATAAATCATTGCTATATCAACACTTAAAGTAATGATTTGTTTACTACAAAAGGAAAGAAAAATTTCACTAAAGTGTTTGAAAATGTTACTGCGCTTATAAAATACCTTAGAGTTTATAGGTAGTGCAGGTATAGACTCTCTTAACTAAATTACTATTTGATTACGATCAGTCAAGAAAACATTGTTGTATTCTGTGTAATTTTTTTTTTAAATTGCAAAGCGCTTTCGGCTATTAAGCCATCATCAGTGCCATACCTGCAAGTAAGCAATAATCTTATTAGACCCTTAATCTCTTTCTGGCTTGTAGATGATTTGATTAATTGGTTCTCATTAGACTCTAAATCAGATTTTTCTCAATGAAAATGACTTACATTGGTTTTGGGATATCATTAGATACATAATTCAACTAATAGTTTACTCTGTATTTAAATGTATTTTTGTTATTAATAATTGCTGGAATTTGATTTTGGTTATCTATTTTAATTAGATTTGGGAACGGGTTCTCATTAGACCCATAATCTTTTTCGTTTTGGAATCAGATTTGAATAATACGTTCTCATTAGACTTTAAAATCAAATCTGTTTTCTTTGTTTAGATGACTGATTTTTGGTTTTTGGGGGACTACCAGATTACAATTTTTATTCATTAAAATTTGTTATTTGAAATTATGCTCAGATAATTACTTTCATTGATTTACACAAATATTTTATAATTTTCAAATTAATTTATTTGCTTTTGGAATCTCTCTTGATCTATTTGTGAGTTTTCTCTTTTGAATTAGATTTAGCAATGGGTTCTCATTAGACCCTTAATCTTTTTCGGCATCTTATGATTTGATGGGTTCTCATTAGACCTTAATATATCAAATTTATTTATAATTTATTTAGGAAATTCACATATTTGGTTTTGGGACATTACCAGATCAAAATTTTTTTACAATAATTTTACTTTTATGCTCATGTTGGATAGCTTGAGTTATGTGTCCATTTGAATTGTCATTTGTTAGTTTTAAATTGAAGCAGTGTCACTTTGTTTTCCGGTCTACTAACACGTGTTCGTGTAGTGGCTGAAGAATTTAATAAAATTAAAAATGTTCATAATATGAAGACAGTTTAAAACCCCAATCAGGGGATAATTTTTAAAAATTTTAAATTTAATGTAATTTTAACATTGTGACGTTAATGTGTTGTAGACATTTGACTAAGTTTCTTGTTTCATATCTGACGAGTGAGTAATTCTTTACTAATTTCTTTTTAAAAATTTTCCAACGATTATTGCTTACTCGCAGGCATGGCACTGATGATGGCCTAATAGCCGAAAGCGTTTTGCTATTTTAAATAAATTTTTTACACAGAATACAAAAATGTTTTCTTGACTTTCTAGTCATGTGTACTCAGCTATAAAGATATTCACCTTTTCACGGTCAGTGTCGTACCTATAGCACAAAAATTATTCAGACAAAGCCAAACACCAACAGAATTGGAGAATAACTAATGATATGCCTCTTGCCTCTGTACAGAGCATTTATATGTCTTGCAAGAGCTGTAGTGGGAGGTAACATTGAAAATGAGTTTGTGCGCATGGGGGCGGGCTCGCCAACACGTTTGGCGCTTGCAGTACTAGATTATGTTCAGTTCCTGTTGAGAACAATTCAAATAAATGATTCTGCTATCAGCGATAACCTCTAAATCCACCAAGATCTTTTTTTCTACCATTTCTTTATCTGGTCCCTCTTTTACTTTTCTATTTCTGCAAACCACATCTTTTCCCTTTTTATTAGACGTTGTAAGGAGACAGCTTTAGTTTCCTGATATCCCGTTATCCTTTTTAATCCTTATTTTATTATTTACTACTTTTCTTATCTTGAAAATCACGAAACAAATTCCTAGACTGTTAATTACCAAATAATCATTATTTATTTAATGTCAATGTTAATTGCTCGTGTTTTATCATCAATTTCTTAAAATATTCACATAGCTTAGAGTCTGAAATAATATTATTAATCTTGACAATATCTTTGTTTTGCTTTGCTACATTAATTGGTAAAGGGGCGTTAGTCTTGTGAAGCAAACAAAATCTGGTTTCATGATATTTCTAATAATATAGACTCGAAATAATAGCAAGCTTATGTTAATTAGAATAAAAAACAAGACACATTCCTTGTAATTAAATAAATATATAGATCTACATAAAAAAAGAGTCCACTCTTTGGAAAAACAAATCGAAATGAAACAATATTTGTAAGTTTTTGTGAAGGTCGAAAAAAAAAAATTTTTAACGCACTGAAAGAGCCTCTGTACACACATTAAAATGTTACTAACTTGAATTTATGTCTCTATGTAGTGAACGAGGATTAAAAGTCTTCATTTTCAGTTCAATTTCAATTTAATGGATATTTTGACGTAATTTATTTATCATTTTACAGTGAAATTGGCCGTAATACTGGCTTAGATGCAATTATTTGATTTCTTGCTGTTTGTTTTTAGAACTAACATTATTAGCATACGTATTATTGATTCGATGAATATAAAATTGAATTTTATTAAGATAAGAATGTTTTATGGGAACATAAATTGTTCTACACCTTCAACACTAATAAAGGAGTGTGCGCATAACTGACATTGGACACTATATGCAAATATTGTTATTATCATATCACATATCACAAGACAATTTTCGAAAAAAATGTCAATTTTTTCTACAATCACATTGAAAAGTAGGCTTTTTCGCTTGCCATTTACAACGGAAAGTTGACGTTTCTTGAGGAGAGTTACTTTACGCTCGACGAGCGTAAAAACTTGCAGAACGCTCGTTGCCTATAACAACTGATACTACAAACATAATTGTATTGACAGTGACAGTGACATCATAGAGCAACCTGGCTAGGGAGTGTTTTTGTCTTCTGAAAATCTTTTACAATCTAATGAATCGCTGTTTTGTTAAGTTCTTAATGTTTTAAATAATTCATTAGTGTGATTGCGATGTTACCGTATTAATTTTTTTTTGTGTTTTTGTGCTTAATCGTTGTGCCACGTTCTGAATATTTTGCATATACTTGCCGGATGGCCCTGCTAGCTGAGGCCTTTCTAATTGTAGAAGTACATTGACAGTATTGACAATAATAATACGTTTAAAATTTTATTAAGTATTTGACAGGTACTTGAAATAAGCAGTATGAATTTATCAATTTTATTAGTTATAATATAAACTCACCGGCAAGAAAAACGGAGCAGTTGAATTTTTTTAAACAAACTTCAAATTTTAATGCTTTGTGATATTTTATTATTATAATATCTTACATACAAATGAAATAACATGTTTAAAATATTTTTTAACAACAATTGAACCTTTATTTGAAGAAAAAAAAGTGTTCCGGACAATTTAAAAAACGAGAACAAAAAACTTTTTGTAACAATTTAAAAAACCAGAACGAAAATAAATTTCTGATGTGTCATAACGACTAAATTATTCAAAACTGAAGCGACCCCCTTAACGATTTTCGGTTCGTCTTTTTCGAATGTGTCTGGAAAAGCGTAGGAGAAGATGTTCAGGTCCAGGTTGCAGTGCACCAGGTGCTCGGGGGATCGTTTTCAACGTCAAATTCTGCTTTAGCGACCCATAAAACTCCCCCACAATGATTTTTGGGTTGTTTTTGACACTCTTGTCAGGAAAATTCTCGGAGAGGACGTCTACGTCCAGGTTGGGGCGCACCAGGTGTGCGGGGGGTGTTCGCCGATGCCATATTTGAATTCAGCGACCCAAAAAAACCCCGGGCGCCAAGTGTTTTTCCTTCCCCGCACGAATTCTGGGAGTGTTCCACGGAGATGACGTTCGTCGGCGTTCCTGAGCCCCAGGTGGTCAGGGTGTCAATTTGAACATCATAATCGTGATTAGCGACCTCGAAAACCCCCGAGTACCCATTCTGGGCCAGTTCTGAACGGGCGTCTCAAAAAATGCATTTTTCGAATGCATTTTTGGCTGCAACAATGCAATTTCTGATTTTGGACAAATGAAAACTAGGTAACTTTTTTACAAATAATTTTTGCAAGCGAATGCCGAAAACCGCATTCCGATCGGTGCTGCCCGAATTTTTTTTTTCGCGTATAATGACGCGACTAATTCCTCTAAAAGAGCTTGTCGCAGCTGATTTAAAGTTAAAAACCAAAAATTAGGTTTGAAGCTACGCCTGTAGCTTTTTCAGACTCCAAGAAACGTCCATGTCGATCTTGGACGGTACTCAGGTGATTAATAATTCTGCTAGACCATCTCGGACGGTAATTAGTGTGCAATTAACTTGTATCCAAAAAGTTATAACATTCACAAACAAAAATTAACACCATAACAGCCCATTATAATTTTTTATGTGATGGTTTTTATTATTTAATACACATACGTTGAGTCTTTTGAAACTTTCAATTTACTAATTTATGAGACTGATGTAATGATATGCTAACTTCTTCTTAAAATAACCGATAAATTAAAGAAAACGGCAGCTTATGTCAACCGTAGTATTCACGATGACCTTGCATATAGCTTTGCTGTATTATTATAGCCAAAATTTGCAATAAAAGTGCGCTAAGCGCCAATGTCTTCTTGGCGTCATAAATTTTATTTATGATAATTATTTTTTTTAAGAACTGGTTTTATCTCGCCTACAATGTATACTATATGTCATATAAAGTAGTTACATTACAGTTGTCTAAGTGATAATGGATTTAAGCAGCAGGTAGATATAGAATTTCAAGTTTTTGATAAATGGCTTAAATCCGAAAATAATTTGTGGAATTTAAATTTAAGGGGGGCTTAGATGGGTCAGTGTTATAGTGTCTATATTTAGAATCGAATTATATCAATTTAAAATGGTAAAAAATCTCTCTATATTTTTTAAATCAGTCACTGACAATGCTATTGAGTTTCTAGGATAGAAATAAGTTTTTTCACTATTAGCTGTGAAGTTGACAATTTTTGCTTCTTCCAGCTAAGTGAGAAGTTGAATTTCTCTATTAGTGGTTAATAATTTTTTCTATCATCAACCTAGGTTAATAATAAACAAATTCGAGTATTTTGAGAATTCTGGGATAGTAGTTCAACAAAAACTTGTGCAACATAATTTTGTATACCCAGGAGATTACCTTTAACATATTTGCTGCTTGAAATTACCCATCAAAATAAAATTATTTGAATGAAAATGACATTAGTTTGAAATTCGCGCTCAAACATAAATGACTGATGACATAAGGAAATATATCGAAAACTGACAGTGTACTTGTCAGTCAGACGACGGAGTAAACGCTTCTCGTGGTGCATTTGTGAATTATTTTTAATTTTTGTCTAAAACTTGGCTAGTAGTGGAAAAAATTGTACATACAGCATGGTGGTGAAGACATTTATAAACCTCGCACCTCGGTCAATAATAATAGTCTTCACCACTTTGGTGTATAATATATGTACTATTCTTCTACTTTACCTCGATTGGTTCAATTTATTAGATAGGTAGGTAAATAGTTAAGTATAATAATTCATGTTTCTTGTCACATTTCCATATTTAATAATAGGCGAGAGTGTATTGTGTATTAAAGATAACAAAATACGCGACAAAGGTCACACCTGTTTAATGATTTATGTAATTATTAATGGAATAATCGTATTAAATCTGAATTTATCAAATATAATAAACTAGTTTTGCTTGATTTAACAGTAAATGTGTAAATTTGCAAACTTAAACACACCCACTGCACATGACCTTGGCAGCAAAATGTTTTTCTTCCCATCAACTTTTTTTTCGATTACATAATTTTATGGATTTTCATTGATTGGTATCTACTTTTATTGGTAAACAATTATTCACAGTTATACTATTATTATACTCTTCAACCTTATATATATATGACTATACATTCCCATGGGAATTGTAGTCACACCCACAAGAGGGTATCTTGTCGATCCATTTAACATGGGGGATCAGTCCATTGTAGTATTTTTTCCTATACCTAGATATTGTGATGTGACTTAGTTTTTTCTACGATTTTACGCCACAACTGTCTATCTTTTACTTTATGTTTCGCTTCCTCCACATTCATGATATTTAAATCAGCGTTTACTTGGTCTTCCCATCTTGTTTTAGGTCTTCCCCTAGCTCTGTCTCCAACTGGTGTCCATTGTGTTATTTTTCTCAGTGTTCCATCTCTACTTTTTCTATTAATGTGTCCGAACCATCCCAGTCTGCGTGCTTTTATACATTTTACAATGTCTTCCCCATTATTTTTTTGTACAATTTCATAATTCATTTGTCTTCTGTATTCTCCTTCTCCCGTTTTAACTAGTCCAAAGATTCTCGTCATAATTTTTCTCTCGATTATCCTTAATTTATTTTCTTGTTTTTTGTCAGATTCGCTATTTCAGCGCCATAGGTCACCACTGGTCGGATCGCTGCCTTGTATATTTTAATTTTTGTGTTTTCACTAATTTTCTTATTTTGAAGGTATCAGACGTATTTGAAGAAAGCTCTATGTCCAGCTTGTATCCGCTGATCTATTTCTGATGTTCTATCGTTATCTCCTTTTAAGTAGATTCCTAAATACTTGAAACTGGTCACTACTTCGTATTCGTATTCTCTTATCTTAATTGACTGCTGTTGGAATCTATTTCTGGATATGAACATTGCTTTAGTTTTTTCTTGATTTACCTTCAGTCCTCTCTTTTCAGCTTCTATCATCAGTTTTATAGAGATTTCTTTAAGTTCTTCCAGATTTCTTGATATTATATCATCTGCATACGCTAAGATTTGTATCAGTTTTGTTATTATGGTACCTCTTAATTCAACAGCTTTAATTACACCATCCAATGCAATATTAAAAAGCGTTGTAGACATTGTATCTCCTTGCCTCACACCGCTATTAAATTCAAATTCTTTTGTTTGTCCTTTTTCTGTACTCACTCTTGCTGTCGATCGTTCCATAGTCATATTAATTAGTCTTCTCATTTTACTCGATACCCCAATTTTTTTCAAATCTTCTTCAAGAGTCTCCCTGTTTATACTATCGAAAGCCTGCTTAAAGTCTATAAATAGAATATTCTGATCAATGTTAAATTCATAACTTTTTTCAATAATTTGTGTCATTAGGTGAACTGGGTCCATAGTTGACTTTCCCTTCCTGAATCCATATTGATAATCACCTATTTTTCCATCTATCTTGTCTCTTAGTCTTTCGTTTAAAATTGTTGTGAAAATTTTCACTCTTCAACCTTACTGCTTCAAATACTTATAGCTATAATAGCCTTCTTTCCATATGGTTTTCTCAAAATTCATTATTTCAACCATAACATAATGTTTCGTTGAATGATCTGGCCTTAAGGAATAAGTAATAATAGCTTGGAAATCTCTCGTTGTACAGTAACAGATCCTTTTCAAAAATAAATTGGAATTGAACAACATACATATACATTTTTAATATTCTAATTTTGTATCAACCTACAAAATGTGAAAGCGTTACGCTACTGAAGTCGAATGTCAATTTTATAATATTTTGCTGGTTTTGACAACAAGCTCGCGCATACGACTGCAACTTCAAGTGGGTTCTTCTTACGTGAAACGTAATTTTTATGCTGTAGTGGTAACTATTGTTCAAAAATAAGGATAAAATTAAACAATTTAACTCATGAAATATTATCATAACGATTGTTTTATATATTTTTAAGGTCTGGCGTGATTTATAACGAAAACAATAATAACAATTTAACTCTAAAGTAGATCACACATCACGATATTTCAAATCGGTGCGTCGGTTCACGACTGGTGCCAATTACTATCCATTAAACAATGTCGAACACGACATTACCACATGTCATGGGCATGGTACTCCCCCGCTACTGCCGTAAGTCTGGGTTACCACGGTACTACTCCGGAAGCAGTACTACTTGCTTGGGCTGGTGCTGTTTCGTCGACAAGGTCGTCAGGTCTGCTCTAGTTCTAAATGGAATTATATCAGCGGCGGAGTAAGTGTAGTTTTTTGGCGTGAATAGAATTAGGGGGGAATGACTCAATTTATGCGTATGCGATTTTATTAAAATGGAAAGGACAAAGCAGAAGCAAACCTGAGGCATTAATAAATAAATAAACTAGAAACTATGATGGCTTTTAAAGTGAAAATATTGTTAATTTAAATTGCAGTACGATTTTTGGGCAACTCTATAAAGGATAATAAAAACCCAAATGAAGTTCTTGTTTATTCTAGCTTCAGGTTAGGTTAGGTTTAGGTTCTATATGAGTAGGGCCTTCTCGCCATCTCCACTGCTACCTTCGTTAGGTCTAACCTAACCTGGGACATGCCACAAGACGGTGTGATGAAAAAGTATAATTTTTTAAAGAATGTATGCATTATAGTCTGTACAGAAAGTACGAGGAGTAATATATAATTCTTTTAAGTAGATTTCATAGACGTACCAAAGTATATTTTAAGAGGGTATACCGTAAGGTACATTTTGTATTGAACGAATGAGTTGCAGCTATGCTAAAGAATATACGATTTAGGTCAGAGGTAACGGGATGTACTAATTTTAATAAAAAAAAGTGATAGAGGTACATAAATTTTAGTAAGTTTGATAAAGAAAGGCAACACAGTTTATTCATAATAGAAAACAAACCAATCTGTAACAATAATTATTTTATATATTATTGTATATATGTGTGTATAAATGCTGGATATACAGTTTCCAAATCTTGGCAAGATGAAAACATTAAAAGCGGAAGGCAGGCATTCGTGGAAGGTTTGTCGTTAGGTTTGCAGCCACCATCTGGAAAAGGAAAAAGACTTATCATTGTCCATGTTGGAAGTTCTGTAGGTTTTGTTGATGGTGGATTATTAACTTTTATTTCAAAACGCACGGGGGACTATCACGAAGATATGAATGGGGATGTCTTCGAGGAATGGTTTGTTCAAATGTTGGATCTGATTCCAAAAGGGGCTGTTATTGTTATGGACAACGCAAGTTACCATTCACGGTTACGAGAAGCATTGCCCACAAGTCGTTGGCGTAAAGCAGAGCTTTTGGAGTGGCTTATTTAGAAAAATATTAAGTTTCCAAAAGATCCACTAAGGAAAGAACTTTACAGAATTGCAAAAATGAAAAAGAATAAATACAAAACCTACATTATAGAAGAAATGGCTTCTTCTCGTGGTATATCAGTTCTTCGACTTCCCCCTTATCATTGTGAACTTAATCCCATAGAATTAATATGGGCTCAGGTAAAGGGGGAAGTTGGAAAAAAATACTACTTTTAAAATAAACGATGTTGTGAAATTGTTTGAGAGTGCTGTAAGTCATGTTAGTAAGGAAAATTGGACAAACTGTATCGAGCATGTTATCAAAGTAGAGGCAAATAATATGTTGAAAATTGACAATATTTGTGATGATTTAATCGACCCTATTATTATTAATGTCAACAACGATTCTTCCTCTTCCGAGTCGGATATAGAATAAAATGTAAGTAATAAATGTATTCCAATAATTATTTCTTTTCATTTTTTATTATATTATAAATTAAAACGTATTTTTTTTCCCAAAATACACACCACTGCATTGCGTTATTGCTTATCTGCTAATCCTTTAACAATGAAGAAACCCTAAACTTTGCTACAACTGAAACAAATACGGGGTCGATCTACCTGGTTTTTAGATTTACGGAAGAAATGTAATTTAAAGTAAGAGATTTATCAAAAATTTCATGGTGCTCCCTGTAAAGGTTTTGCATACTTAATTAGGGTTTATTACTCCTCGTACTTTCTGTACAGACTATACAATACATACATCCCTCCCATCCAATACTATCGAAATGCGAAGAGATATTTTTGGAGGGATTATTTTTGATAGGGGTTATTACGGGATGGGTTTTTTTTGGCAGGATATTTTTGGACAGGATATTTAGTCCTGAATCCCCGCAGTTTCGCTCTCCAAATTACAAAACATACGGTCCGAGATCTGAACCAGACTCATCTTCTTTAGGTGGTAGTTTAGTAGACATTGTCCTGTAAGTAGTCTCGTCTGTAGCGTCAGGTTAACTTCATTCTAATCGTTAAAGAACTCTAGAAATACTTCATATAGTTTGCTTTAGCAGTTTAATTATTCAAGTAGAATATGTATCAATTTATCATACATCAGTTAGCTGAGGAAATCCCATTACTCAAACAGTTGTAACTTAATTTTCACTCGATCAGTATAAATCGAAATAAATCAGTCATCGTAAAGACAATAATCGTTGTAACAATTCTCGACGACGGATCCCGGAGTTTAAATCGATTGAAACTTTAGTTCAGTTAAAAATAAACGATAAGAAAACTGGTAGGCGTCCTTCGTATCATAAAAAAATATTAATATGGGCAATTAAGTGACAAGTTGCCGATTATTGGCAACAATAGGTGTGTCTTCAAGAACTTTATGCATTAATATGATCCTGTTTGGTGAGAATGTATGCGGTATCATCTATACGGATATTTATTATGTATTACTGATTGCTTTTATTAATAAAAATGCAAATATTTTACAATAAAATACAATATATGTTGGCATAAATGTGGAAACAAACAATTTGGTATGGAACATTACTTAAATCAAGGATTTTTCGAAAGTCTTTGATGGACTTGATCATGGTATTCTTCTGAGTACATAGGTTGCTATTTATATTTTAAGCCCAATAATGAAAAGAAAGTAATTTATTATTAAAAATGGCTTTATTGTTTTTCGAAGTATTCTCCATAATGATCAATACACTTTTGCATGCGCTCAAACCAATTTCCGTAACACTTTTTCCATTCCGATGGAGGTACCTCCAAAACATGGTTTTTGAATGCATCAACAGCTTCTTCAGGTGCCGAAAAACGTTGGCCACATAATTTATTCTTGATATGCGAAAATAAAAAGAAGCCATTTGGTGCCAAATCACGGCTGACCCATCAACTCGACGTTTTGGCCAGTCAAATAGGTGGTTGTTTTAGCCGATGTGTGAGAACTGGAATGATCCTTCGTTGCCGGTTGTTTTTTCGTATTTCACGAAGCACTTCTGGCAAACAAATGGTTGTGTACCATTCAGAATTCACCGTTCTACGTTGCTCTAACTACCACATGTCCAGATATTCCGAAGAAACAGGCGATCATTTGCTTCCAGGTGCTTCGCGCACGAACCACTTTTGTCGGATTGGGCTCGTCTTGGACAGTGGTTTGCTGATTTGTTTCTGGCTCATATGCATAGATCCAAGATTCGTCACCTGTGTAGATGTTATACACAGCCTTTGATGCACCGCGATTGTATTTCCTGAGCATTTCTTTGCACCAATTGACACGAGCATCTTTTTGAGCTTTTGTCAAATTATGCGAACAAATCTTTTTAACAGCTAAATGTTCATGCAATTTCTTATTGATGCTTGTCATACTAATGCCCAAAGATGCCTCTATCTCGCGATATGTCACATGTCGATCTTGCTACATCATTTCGTGCACAGCATCGATGTTTTGTGGCAGAACAACTGATTTTGGACGACCTTCACGACTTTCGTCCCCGAGCGAACTGCGGCCACGATTAAATTCGTTTAGACTGCCCGAGGATGGAGCTTCATCGCCGAAAGTCGAAGTGAGTTAATTCCATTATTTCGCTGGGAAAAAATTTTCAAGTCGCTGTAGATAACACAAGTTATACTTAAATGACAAAACGTTCTGAATAAAGTTAGGGTTAAAAAGATCAAACTTTCAATTGAAAACAGATGGCGCCTGTAAACACTTGGTAAGCCAAAGCTCAGAATATAATTGGCACCTCTTTAAACTATAAACATTTTAGAAGCTAAGTAGCTCAAAAATACGGCCGTGTCTTAGAACATAAAGTAGTAAGGAAGGATCCTTACGCCAAGGACAGTTAACCGGGATGGTTATCCAAAATGGCCGCCGCAGAATAGAATATATCAGTGGCGCCGTACCCAATTTTAATTAGGATAAAACTATTTCTATAAAATGGAATTAATATTTTCAATAACTTAGTATAGAAAATATTGTAAGTAACAAGTGTATTATAAAATGATATAAAAGCTAGAAGCTTTCTAAATAATAATGATATGCTGAAAATAAATTTGATATATTTGTTTATAAACTGAAAAATCAAAATGATGTCATGTCATGTCATATCATGTCAAGTGAAAATTTAGGTTAGGAACAACTATGTGTATTTTTTGAAATTTTTAACATAAAGACCACATTCACATCTGTAGATTATAATTATTATAATAATATGTACTCACCGATGAAAAGTAATTTTCAAAGCGCCGTTTTTAGCAGTCTTTGAACGTCCACAAGCACTACAGCTAACCATTGTCTTAAAAACTATATTTATATCATTGAAAGTATTACATAAGGTAACTGAAAAACCAACTTAACCTCAGAAAGTCCTATTATAAACTAAAACATTTGAGTTAGTAATAATCGGTAAAATATAACATAAAAACCAACTTTTAAACAGTGACCAAACAAATAATAAGTCATAAAATGGTTATCCAAAATGGCCGACTTCACAGCACACTCTCTAGCAGTTTAACTCTCATCTACAATTTGTATCCAAGTTATAATATCGTGCCCGGCCGCTTGAGAGCGCATTAGTAGCGTGACGTTGCAGAATCGCCCAATCAGAGGACGGAGGGAACGTCACGTGAACTGTAAATTATTGAAAGTTACAAAATGGTTATCACCCGTCAACTTTTCAGTTGTGTTTGGTTGTGTTTATTTGTTTCGTTAATAAGTCAATATTTTACCTTTTAAATAAAGGTTTATGGTAGCTATATATCTTTAGAGTGGATTATGATAATCAATGATTTCAAGTTTCAAATTCTCCGTGGTTGAACTGTTTTTCCGAGATTTTTATATGTATGTATTTATTTATAATATATATTTTATGTATATATATATTTAATATAAAATGATGAAGCGGCCAGCTTCGAAGTTTTCTTTCAAGTTTCCAAAAATATTATTGAGATTTCTAACGTAAATAATACATTATTTTTAGGATGTAACTGTAAACTATATATTACGTAGAATTATACTTATAGATCTCACTGTATTTTGTTTATTTCTTGGTGTACATATTGGAATTTTTTGCAGTCATTTGAGTGTGAAAAAATATGTACACTTTGAAATAATTCAGGGATATCCATCTTACATTTAATATTTAAATATCCCGCCCTTATGCCCGATTTCACCAACCGTCTCGTAAAGTTAGGTAATATCCAAGTCGAATTTAGGAATTTCTAAATGCGCGTGGTCCAACGTAAATTGCGTTTAGAAATTCCTAAATTCGACTTGGATATTACCTAACTTTACGAGACGGTTGGTGAAATCGAGCATTAGTTATTTCATATTTCTCGCTCTTTTAGTTATTCTTCTTCTTGCTCCTTTTTTGAGCTATATTCTGAGGGATAATTTACCCTTTTCTTGTATGTCACAGATTCCTTCAGTTCTGTGCTCCATGTATACTATCGCAGCGCGCGGCTGGCGAGGCGGATGGTCTCAATACTAATATATTAGATCTGAGATTTAGTAAAGGAGTTAGCCTGCTAGAGGGTGTGCTGTGGCCGACTTTGTCTCTTTTATTTATTATGGGAGATGTAGCACACGCTCCTTCCTTACTACTTTATGTTCTAAGGGCCGTGTCAACGTGTGAACAAGGCTCTAGCTTTTGTAGATAAATTGTATACTTAGTCAATTTAGAAAAAACTGTCTGGAAAAAGCACTTTTTCTTTCTTTACTAATATTTAATGAGCAAGTTTTTAAATTGCTTTCAATTTTATTTCGATAATTGAACTAGAATTTAAGCCATCAACATTCTTCAGCTACACTACAGCAAAAAATCTTTAAATTATATACTCAAATCAACCGAATATAAAGATGATAGTAAAAAACTTGAAGGTGAATTGCTTTAATCCCGAATTTCTTCACTCATTTCCGTCATTATTTTTTTATAGTTATTTTGACGCGAATGGTAGGCCCAATAAAATTTATTCCTTTGTACTGTTGGATGTTAATAATGATGAGTTTGTGGTCATGTTATGAGCAAGGCCGTTCAATGTCGAATACAATTTTAGCCATTGGCGCTCTTGATGGAAGAATGTTACTTTTTATCCTAATTAAACAATTAAATTTGGTTATAAAATAATTTTTTTTCTTCCCATATAATTATTGTTTAATTTATTTTGTGAATAGTGTGAAGGAAATAAAGTTTATGACGGTATATTTTTATTGAAATTTCTGTGCATTCATTGATCATCCAATTCCACTATTTATTGAAAAAATTAATTAAAATAATAGGTTTGTTCCAACCAAGCGAAATGATGCGTACATGAACGTCACGATCATGCGCATAACTAAATGTCTGTTAGTCCAGTAACTGAAGACCTGAAAATAGGCAAACCTATCAGTATATTTGTCCAATAATTTTTTTTGGCTTGATTTGTAGGTCTTGACAGGTACTTCAAAGGGAGAAAAAGTTCTCCAAGATTGCCCCTTAGCTAAGGGCCCAAAATGGCCCCTAACGCCCCCCAAAAAACGGCTTCCCGCCATTATCTCCCGAAATATGCAATTTGGAAAATTTTTGTTCAGGTAAAAAGTGAAGGTCGTTAAATTATCTACAAAAATGACTCCCATCATTTTTTTCCAGAATGCAATAGTTTTCGAGATAATCGCATCCAAACGTCCCCTCGCTTACGCGGCTGCACTACCTCTATAAAATTAACTTGTAAACCGGCGGACAAATTCTTCCATAACTCTGTCAACTCTGGAAGGTATAATGATATTGCCGCCTTCATTGGAATTGGAATTTGACGATACTGAGGCTGCGTATGATGATGATTGTCGTCTGAGGAAGGAAGGCGGATCATTAGCTCCGCAGTACAATTTATTTACGTGGCTAGAGCACTTGTAAACTAGTCTACTTCATCTGGATAACACTAAGATATCCCTGAGAAACTGTAGCTGATTGGATTCAAAGACTTATCTATTTTCTTATA
The DNA here is from genome assembly GCA_910591685.1 of Galerucella tenella. NCBI lineage: Eukaryota > Metazoa > Arthropoda > Insecta > Coleoptera > Chrysomelidae > Galerucella > Galerucella tenella. Next base: position 8,717 of record CAJUYH010003856.1, on the reverse strand, counting down.
GAACGGGGGTAGTGCTTGAATAAACTAATATAATTGATGATGAAGAAGAAGACCAGGCTACCATGCTAGAAGATTCAATAAATTGTATTTTAATCCATTTTAACTGATTCAACAACAAACTATTACAAACATAACTCAGTATTCCAGAGACAAAGCAAAAAATAAAATGAGATTGCAGCAAGTTCATGGGACGCAGTCTTTAAAATGCAAGACATCCTTTTCGATTACTAAAATGTAATAAATAACATTCATTAAAAGTAGAAGCAAAGATTAAAATGAGACTTCGTATGTACATTGAGTTAATTCAGTACTAGTTAAATCATGGCATGTAGGTATCATGTTGCAGAATGATTAATGGCACAAGCTGCTATGTAATTTATTAATTTTTAATTGTACAACAGATATAAATTACAATTGTAACGAACCGACAGACAGATTTATATTTCTTTGTTTTCCGAACGTATATTTGGAGGGTTTTTAAAGGATAAAAAAGTAGTCAGATCTCGTTAGGAAGAATTCATACACTAATACGCTATACCTTGACTCATCTGAGGCCGATGCGGGCCTCTGTTGTTTGAGCCAAAGACAACCATGAGGCGCACAAATGCAGAGGAAAATTAATAGAGCTGCTTAGTAGTTCGGAAAGAACCATCCCCACCTCTGTACCAACGCGCCACCTACTCGCACCTTACAACAAAATGAACCATGGAAGTATTACGAATGTAAATTTTGCATGCGGGTGTGTCAAGCTTATCTCTCTTTTGAGCTACTAAGAGGTACTCTACGAGTATACTCAACACTGTCAGATAACGATCTTATGAGGGGGTGGTGGTAACCCTATGTTGTCCACGTTTATGTCTTTCTATCATGATGAACATACTGCTTGAAGGAAAACTGATAAAATAAAAATACCTATAGTATCCGTATCTTTATCTCAGCTATCTCAACATATTTTTATTGCTACGTTGAAACTATAAAAACATTAATTATTCAATAAAATTTACTATGGCCAATGTCGTAAACTGATTTTAATGTTTTCTGCCTAATTAAAGCAAATCTTTATATCTATTGTAAATTCTTCTATACAAATAAAACTACCTGTATTTCTTCAATTTCATCAACCAGTGGTCCTTGATCAAGCTGAAAAATTATGAGTATCGACAAAGAAAATTATGCTGTATCCGTAACAAGTATTATTAAATGTTTTAGTACTCAAGCTGAATAAGAAATGTCATACTTACAGGACATTCACTTCGTTTAAAATTGATCTTTAATGTGTAACTATTCCTCGAAAAAGGGAATAACCATTTATAATATGGAAATGTCACAATGGAAGTACCAGATTCTAACGCCAGACGCTGTCATTCAAAAATAATTTCTTTTATTCTGTTATTAACATTATCATCATCATCTGCAGACCAGTTTCTTTATATTGCAGCTTGTCAATGTTGTATTCGCAATAATGAAACTTAATTTTAATAGGATATTAAAAGCTCTCATTCCTCATTCTTAACAACTCGTTAACAATCTGTGGTGAATGAATCTATTGTTGCAATGGAACATGCTCATTTAAATCCTACGTTAAGTACGTGACAAGTGACAACTGAAATTAATCGACTTCCTGTCGAAACGATATTAAGGAAGAATAAATTCCATCTGCATAAAATGCAGATACATAATGAAGATAATTTTGATCGCCATTTATAATTTTCAGTGGTTGATCATTAGTTTTGTTTTAATAGGAACCTGTTTTTCGGCTCCGTATATCATTGGTACTAATTACTGTTAATTATGGTCTAGAATATTGAAATTAGCCAATAAATATGTTATAATTTGCTAAGTTTATAAAATAATCAATACAAATAAATTAATTGCTTCCATTTTTACTTTTTTTACTGGTTTTTTGCTCGTTTCTTTTAATTGCGTAGGAATTCTGCTCGAATTAAGATGGCCTTGTCGCAAATAAATAATCAATTTGTCAGAGGCGTAGTTAAGGGGAGGGGGCACTTTTTCATTTATCTTGTTAATTGTTTAATTAGTTTTTCGGTTATTGTATAAACGGTCTTAACTCTTGTACAGATGACGCCATTTCAAATAATCACCCACTTTGATATTCTTGATGATTAAAGGAGCCGGCACCACCTCAGCCTCCTGGGCTTATTGTGGATACTCCTAGTGTTCTGACTACAACCTATTCAGCCAATACGTTCCCTGTATTAGCTCATACAGGTTCTTTGCTGGTTGGTTGTAGAAGTCTTCTGGAGTCATTTGGGTTCTACCATACAGTTTCTGCCTTCTGTGGTCCAGCGACTCACAGTTGCATAGTATATGCAGAGCTGTTTCGGTATCCTTTTTGCATCTTCTGCATGTAAGGTCTCAGTTATACAGCCCTATTTTATTTAGGTTGTGGGAAAGTGTCCCGTAAGTAGCCCCGTTATGGTGCGTAGTATGTTCCTGCTCATTGAAAGCAGTTCTCTCGCTACTTCTTCTGATGGTTCTTTTATGAATTTTTGCCCATGTATTTGCTGGATGATCATAATTATTAAGTATATAAATCCAGATTGCTCGAAAGACGTTTCAAATTTCTTCATAAACCAATTTCCAAAGAAACAAAGAGGTCTTGCTAGATGCCTGGATATCGAGAAAGCCGTCAACAACAAATCTTTAGACTCAATCTCAATACGAAAGGCATGGATAAGACCTGTTGTAGGTGGATAGACTACTTGGAGCAAAAGTAATCTATTCCTCAGCCAAACTTACCAGGAGCTGTCCGTTAGGAGGTGTCTTTTCCCCATTTCTGCGGAACCTAGTGGTAGATCACCTGTTAATCATACTAGAAAGAAGTGAACACAAAAATTTGGGTGCTTGGAGATATAGTCATTATGGTACAAGCAAAATTCCAACCACTATCCGAGAGAGAATGCGAATGACCCTTAATCTGGTCAGTATATGGATAAAAGAAGAAGGAAGGGCCTCTAACGCTTCAAGGGATTCACATTCAACTGTCATGGAGATACCAAACATACTCTCAAATTGCCAGACCTTAGACCGCAGAAGACAACCGGTGAGGAGCCCGTGCACTGTAAAGAAAGCTATAGTAAAGAAATATTGGAGTGCAATCTGCAACATGTTTTCTAGACATAGGAAGGAATTGAGTTATCTTGCTATTTAAGCTAGTAGAAGGGAACCTTTCTAGTAAAAGGTGGGAGAACAAATATGACAACAATAAACTTATTTTTCTCCGATTGATATTGAACGTTAGTTTTAGTGACATTTATCGATCATAGAAGTAACACTTTCATGGCACTGTAGCACTATAGCGTCAGTCAAAATAGCGCTAGGTTAAAACAGCGGCAGATTAAATAGTGCTGGACAAAAACAGCGCAAGACAAAATGGCACTGGACAAAATAGCGCCGCACAAATATAGCGCAGAACAAAAACAGCGTCGGACAAAATAGCACTCGACAAAATAGTATCCTATTGAATTAACTATTTAATTTTGGTAAACTATAGTAATTAACTTCATCTAGCCATCCCTGCTTCCACACACACACAAAACTTTCTCTAGTGTAAATGTAAATGATAATATAATGATACATTGCATGAGTCCTTGGTAGGGAAGCGATGTTGAATTGACTTATGAAAACTATTGCTATGACTATAATTTACGAAAAATATTTGATTCCCAATCATGCTAATTCGGCACTATAGTCAATTTTTTCATAATGAGATGATAGTAAAATAATGAAGCATAGCTATTTTTTGCGGCGCTTTTTTGTCGAGCGCTATTTTGTTCGACGCTGTTTTTGCTCTGCACTATTTTTGTGCGGCGCTACTTTGTCCAGCGTTATTTTATCCTGCGCTGTTTTTTTCCAGCACTATTTTGTCCGCCGCTGTTTTTGTCCTGCACTATTTTAACTGACGCCATTCTGCTACAGAGCCCACTTTCACTGCCTAGGCAGTACATTGTACAAACAATCGAAGAAAAAATTATCTTTGACACGGCAGAGAATCAGATTCATTAACTTGGCTAGTCTCATTGCTAGCCGCGGCTAGTAAATCTTTTACTTCTCTAGCTAGTTGAACGAATTACTATTTTATCCCATGTTTATCCTTATTGTAAAGCTTTTGCCAGTATTTCATAGTAGTTTGCTATTATTTCTCAATACAAGAAATACTAATACAAGGTTGATCTGTACACATACCAAGTCAATTACTATATTAGAACGTTACGCATTATAATGTGAATAATTAATTATATTTAATAATTTAATTCCTTCAACGTATTATAGATTGTTCTTATTAGGTCATTAAACTAACATTTTATTGAAACATCGTGATTTGTAATGTACGCGTGTTCCACATTAAAAACAACGGTACAAACACAAATACTGATACCATCACTCGATTTAATATATTGATGTTAACAAAAATAACATTTTATTTGGAATCTCACTTATAATCAACAGGGGAAAACAAGCATGGACTTGTGCTTATCAAACTGACTTAATAATAAAAAATGGCAATTAAATTGGTCGTTATAATGTTATATAATTGTTAAAATAAAATAATAAACAACAAACGCTAAAAAGAGGTGATAAAGATTCAACTTAAGAGGTTTGTTCCCGTAGCAAGTTCCTAACTGTTATGGACATGCTATGGACATATTGAATCTGCGCAGTATCAGAATTCAGGCTCTGCTGGAACGCTTTTTTAATACTGCGCAGACTCAATATGTCCATAACAGTAAGGAACTTGCTAATCCACAATAAGCCCAGGAGGCTGAGGTGGTACCGGCGAAAGGACGGCTCCGAAGGGGAAAAAAAAAAAGGAACTTGCTACGGGAAAAAACCTAATAAAAACGAAATTGACAGATGTCATTGTCTGTTGTATCTAAAAACCTGTGTAAAACCGGCAGCAATCAGATCTGACCTATCAACACGGGCAGCAGAAATGCCAACTTGAATTCAAATGGCTCCTCTTCGTTTAAAAAACAAAGTATAGACTTATTTTTTACATACAGGCTGAATTAATTTAGAAGCAAACTATTCTATTGTACAGGATGATTTTTTTGTACTGCATTCGTAAGAGAAACTAATTTAAAACAGTTTGTTCCAGTATAATTTTTATAAACAAAAAGTCTTAATAAATTCATATAATAAATAAATAAAAATGAATAAACGCTATTTTATAAACTAATTTAAATATTTTTGTAGATAATCAAACGTGAAATTAATTTTTATAATTATTCTTAGGCATAGTCGCACACATCAAACGCAACGTCTTATGTAAATGAAAAAAAGTGCATACAATTTTTAATGAAATCCACTGATTTATTCATAACAGAATTCCCTGAAACCGACAAAATTAAATAGAACTGAAAATTATCGACAATAAAAATTTACTTCACGAACAAAACGGATTTCTAATATCGCAATTACATGACGTTATAAATACATACCGCAAAAGGTAAAAAAAAAATCTCTCCTCCTCCATCTTGCAATTCCAAGTGCATAATGCACAAAGACAGAAATTACGAGATCCGAGATAACAAAATGAAATAATAATTAGTTTCATATTCAATTTGACTAACCTTACCAATGATTGAATGGAAACGATCAGCATGTCCTACATAGAGGAGTGGGTGCATCAATACACATGTTCAGTTATATAGTTTGTCTCAAAGTGTAGCGTCTTCGCTTTTGACGGCAATCATCTAAAGAAAAAGAATATTACCGGAAATAAAACCCTGAAGAGTGTCAGCTCAGCGCTTGAGGTGTCGGACCTCCTTTATGGAGGCACTAGTATCCGAGCTGTGCTGTCGTTCTGATGAGGCACCTCCAACGTTTACCGACGTGTGTCTTAGCTCTAGCCATTCCTAGCCAGGGGTTAGGTTGAAAGCTTCACTTATTGGAGGGAGTTCAGCTTGCTGAACGGGCCTGGCCAGGATAGGCATTAAGTGGATCGTTCCTCGTGAACGGTTCTCAACCTGGTCTACCGCTAATTGTCCCACCAGGTGGGTTAGCGGATGGTGTCCTTGGGTGGACTACTAATTCCAGGTATCTGGTTGAACGGGAAGAAGCCCTTGGTACAGCATCACCTGGTAGTAGTGTGCCTACATGCCACGACCACGACCATACCCACGACCAGTTTCAGGGGGCCTTCGACAAGCCCAAAACTGGTACTGAGGGGATGAGACAGCCCACGTGTTCACGGCTGAACATGTGTCTCATCAGAGGGTGATGGACTCTCAGGTGGTTGTGGTTTGAGGTTTCGCTACCTGTGGGCGGAACAGCTGGGATATCTCAGCTGATCGGTTCATGCGGCATGATGTCTTTAGCGGTAATGTGGAGTAGCCTTGGTCGCAAGTACTTGAGGTGTCGGTTGTTTGACTGCAACTAGTATCCGAGCTTAGCAACCTACTGGCAAGCGTTTGAGGTGTAGGACCTTCAACTGCGTTAAATTGTTGCACTAAAGTTGAAGGCACTAGCATCCGTGCTTAGCTGGTGTACGGCAAGGGAAACCTTAATCCAGCCGTCTTGCTCTCTTCAAATGTTCGTATGCATATATCTATGAGCATCCGAGCTTGACGGTCCCTTCCATGTGGGGTTACATGTGTAATGAGGAAGTTCATAGTGTCTGAGAAATAGCCGAAAGACCTTACTACGCGACGTATTACCGGGCAGCATGGCGCCTTCGGGTAAGGCCTTCCGCCCTGTGCTGTTGTAACCAAGTCAATTGGCGGTGCGAAAGCGGTTGGGGTTGCTGAGCAATTAGCCAAGTTTAAGTACCGGCCTCTACGACCGTACCATACCCAAGGGGGTAGGTTCGACAGCAAGCGTTTGAGGCGTAGGACCTCCTTTATGGAGGCACTAGTATCCGAGCTTAGCTGGAGTTCTGATGGCTGGTGGGGGCTAACCACCCCCCAGGTCCCCCCGGTGCGGTCGTTACTATGACTCTGCTCAAAGTAGACAAGCCCTATTAGCCTTAAAGAGACATCGTGTTATATCGGGACTAGTACTAGAGTGGCACCAAGATGTAGCTAACGCCTCGGCAAATAACAATATTATCCTGAGGTGGGTTAAAGAGTAAAGGTAATCGCATTGCCGATTCTTTAGCCAGGGAAGCGGCTGGACTAAAAAATTTAGGGCCCAGTGACACCTAGGGCCTGACGACTTCGACCTTGGGCGACCTTGGGAAGCTAGCTCTGCATGGCGTCAGAAAAATATTTGGCGATGACCAGGAAAAACCTACGTTTAATAGTAGGATTTCTGACTGGTCACTGTCAACTTTGAAAACACCTCCATACTATGGGGCTAGTGGACACACCTCTATGCAGGATGTGTGAACAGGAAGATGAAACTGTCAGGCATGTCTTATGCGAGTATCTGGAGCTATCCTCAATAAGAGAGTGTGTGTTCGGTGAGTCTTGGTCCACACCTGCCGATATAAAGGAGATGTCTCCTAGTGACCTGTCCATCTTCCTGGGAAGCACAGGATGGACAATGACCTAGGAGGACAACTTCTCGGGAGGATGTACAATAGGTCACATGTGGCCTAAGTGCTGTGATCCTATACTCACCCTCCCTACTTAACAGATACTGATAGTACAAAATTCATATCTTTGTGGTATTTGCCAGACTTTTTATGTTGAAATTGCGAAAACCGTGCCATTTGTTGCGAATTTTTTGCATTTTGTTGTTGTAAATTGTCTTTTGTTTACTCACAATTAAACAAGTAGACAAAAGCACAATAAAACGATTGAAAGTATCCCTCAATATTATCTCACATTTGATCTGATCACTTTCTGCATTTTAATAGATTTTCCAATTGCGACTATTCGTATCTAGGGCACACTAATGATATGGGTTTACTTTATTTTTATCAGCCTTTGTTACAGATTTGCTTGAGGCGTCGATATGTATTTGCGGCCTTGTAAACATTTCCATCGATACAAATATAACATAATAATAGAAGGTATGTTTCTTGTGAAATTTAAAATTTTACTTCAAGAATCTTCCAAGTGGCATAATAGCTTGGGCATTTCCTGCTTCTCTTTATCTACTGATATTGATTACGTCAGAAAAAATAGTTTTAATTTTTAATGGTCAAAGTCTGATACACTATTATTATTATAATTTTGGAAAACATTTGATTATTATCTGATTATTCACTGCTTGAATTAAAATTTATTAAAAAATAGCAACGTAAGCTATTTAATAACATGGTAACAAATCCACGTTCTAAATTAGCATGTGACAACGCCCGAATCATTTTTTAAACAAGTTTCAGTGTCAACATTTTAATTATAATTACACACAATCATTAAAATTATAATAACTTAATTCAGTGAGAAATAATAAATTACCACGTTTAAGAAAATGTTATGAAAAATGTAAGATATGTGAACCAAAAAAAAACATCTCTGGAATTTGCATTTTGATATGTTGTGTGACAGTGACAAAATGTAAATATTAGAGAATGTAAAGAACACGCAGTCCTATCATGCGGATCATACGATTCAACAAAGACATACTTACCGTTTTTGTTTTCTTTTATTTCGTTCAATCATATTATTACTTATTATTACAAGTCATTCGGGGTGCAATGCTCAGGGACACTTAGCTTTCGCCATTGTATCCCTTTCCCCCCGATTCGTACTTAAGCTTTGCTTAGGCTGCTTCAGAGAGATGTGCACTAAAGCCAACACTCTTGC
>CAJUYH010003855.1:30105-41362 GCA_910591685.1 Galerucella tenella | reverse complement strand
AGTGGAAGTAAAATGGCGAAACCGATACCACTTTTATGATAGGCGTATAGCGACTCCTCTCAATACTAGCTCCATGTATAAAACTGTACGCCGTTTGTTACATTTGATAGTAGAATCATAGGAGATCGGTCCAGACTCTATGGCGTTCAAAAATAATCGTTCGGAAAATCTAGGAAAATTTTTAAAAACTCTTATTTTTTACCCCCTGAAACCGTGATATGAAACTGTACGCCGTTTGTTACATTTGATAGTAGAACCATAGAAGATCGGTCCAGACTCTATGGCGTTCAAAAATAATCGTTCGGAAAATCTATGAAAATTTTTAAAAACTTTTATTTTTCACCCTCTGAAAAGGTGATTTCAAACTGTACGTCATTGGTTTCTGTAGATTAACAACATATAAATAAAGATTTGACAGAAGTGCCGAACAAAAAAAGTTGTTTGAAAAGCTGTGGGTAATTGCTTCTTTTCCGAGATTTTCCTACTCAAAAAAGTCATCTAAACTGTACGGCATCTAGTACAATAGGTTCCTTTTAGAATAAAATAATATAATAAAATAATGTCGTACAAAAATATTAGTGTGGATAGTCAAAAAACAACAAAAAACCTGAAGCCGTGAAAGGAATGCAGTCGAAAACATTCGATATTGCCACGTTTAACTATGAAAAAGCTTAAGTGCTAAGTATGTACCTAGTGATAATAATTAGAAAATGGACTTTTCATTATTAAAAATATTATTATTATTATTTTGGAACGCCATAGAGTCTGGACCGATCTCCTATGGTTCTACTATCAAATGTAACAAACGGCGTACAGTTTCATATCACGGTTTCGGGGGGTGAAAAATAAAATGTTCAGTTTTCCACTGCATGCGCTTTGTTATTATTATAATTGAAAACTGTTCTTCTAACAACACAGGAAATTCATTGGCATTAGCACATGACAAGTGGTTTTGAGGATCCTAAAAAATCGTGTTCGTTTTGCTTAAAAGTCGTGATGATTGAGGAGTTACGCACAAGTGCTTGAAGCCCAAATAAACGAAAGCAGCATAAAACTGCATCTAAAATACGGGTTTGACGTTTCATAAGGCATTCGTTCACAGATTGCCCATCCCCCTGCATTCGTTCCGTTTTGCTCCACTCGTGCTTCAGAAAACTTGTGACTAAAGAAACGTTTTTTGCACCCATTTATTCATAATAATGAACCTAAATATTAATTCTATCAAAATATACTTACTTAGAGTAGAGATATTTAAATGGATATTGTGAGAAGAGAAAATTTCTTTTTCAATAATGTGACACTTTATATAAAATATCGAGTATAAATGTGGACATTGAAATATGAAGAAGTCTTTATTGGATTTTTTTTTTGAAAACCTGGATGTAATGCATACTTTCCGACAGAATATCCTATAAATAGGCGTGTTCCAAATTAATTAATGTTATTGTATTTATTTTTATTGGTGAATTTTAAAGAATTTTTGACATGAATGTGAAAAAAATGTTGCCTTTTTTCCTCCTTGGGAACTAGTCCCTAGTTTAAATCCAGCACGCTGATTTTTGTCCAAAATAGTATATTGTTATCATTCAATAAAATACTCAAATAAAATGATACGTATTTTCGTAAAAATAATGTGCTGATATATCTGACAGGTGAAACATAATTAATTATTTAAGTTATCATTTTTATTTGATTTATTACCTATGTTAGTTCAGGTGGATACTTACATGAAGATAAATTATATCGTATTCCAAATACGTTATACGAACCACTCTCTTTAATCGGAATTCCCTTCCCAATCCCAGAGATATATATTTTGACACATCAAACTATTTTTTATGTTATTTATTTGACGTTATATCAAACAGACATTTGAAAGGAAATAGCTTCATGTCATTTTGCCAGTGTTTATATTCAAGAATTGAGATGGTAATTTTTTACAGCAATAAAAGGCAACGCCATACTCTTTCAGTAAATTGTTGAACCCCCTGTATCTTCGTTCTGGATGAAAAAGAAGAAAACCAACTTTTCAGTGACTAAGGAGTTGTTACACCAACATAGGTACTCGATATAGTATATTAAGTATTAAGAACGGTAAGGGTTGTTTACCGGTCGACAGCAATTTTGCCGGAGACCGGTATTACCCTTAACGTTCGAGATGCTTATACCCATTTTTTGCACGATCGTATTGAAATAAATTTCGAATAAAATAATTTTTTGCGCGATCGATCTTTTTTGTTTATTTACAGCATCGGTTGTCAGGTCGGTAGGTTGTGTTTACTGGAGCGCTATTCTGTACGCGGCATTGACAGTCGTCGGTATCGGTATGTTAACAACAGCCATCGGTTGCGCGGCCGACGGGACAAATATAACGCTATTCTGGAGCGCTATTCTGTACGCGGCCAATGAGCGATGAGGGAAACTGTCAAATTTGTAAACAAACAAAAGTCACGTGGACGAATAGAGGTTATATTTTGGTTTCGTTGGAAGGTAGGATGGGTAGGGTCATATAATTAGATAATAGATAGTAGCCTAGTTTACACCCATAAACGTTTAGTACGGTCCGATAGGACTAAGTGGGTGGGGATAGTACGGTAGCACCAATGCTTGGTTCTAGTTCGTTTACACCGTTTTGCAACGCGCGAACTAAATGTGTGCGACTGCAGTTCGTCAAATGTCAAAGCTGTCAAATTAAATTTCATAACATAACCAAAAAATCAAATCCTCATAACATAACAAACAAAAATTGAAAATTAACAAACAACAAAATTGAAAATTCAGGAAAGGCTTTACTCTTTTACTCTTTTTTGCCAAATAAATATAATTTAATACTGGTAAGTCTTGTTCCGGTTGAGTTTACACCAATTGACCTCGAACAGAATCCGGACCAAATTTAGTTCGGTACCTCTGCTGGCGCGTACTGAACCAAGAGCGGACCAGCTTAGTCCGCAAGCGTTTACACCGTTCGAACTAAATATTTGGTTCTGATATAGTACGAATTTGGTGCTTGGTCCGCGTACCAAGTTGTCGGTGTAAACTAGGCTATTGATAGTAACAAATCTTTTATCTGTTAGCATGAACAATACATTTCATGTTTATATTAACATTAACAACCTCAAAAACTCGAAATTTAGAGTCAACTAGCATTGAAGAATTGATGTGGCGTTAACATCCCGTTTTTTTCAAGTCTCAAAGATAGGATAAGTACAGATAATAATTATTTTAAGGGAGTTTCTTGTTATATCAAAACTCAGCGTTATAATTCCGCTCAGAGGGATCATTTGATTCAGTACATGGAGAGCCATTCAAATTTGGCTGCAGGAAAATTTTGTGGAAAAGATGGGAAGGTCTTATAAAACACTAGATTAGACACTATACACAATATAGTTACTCTTCAAAAATTAAAAAGTCACTTAAATAATCCGCAATAGGGGACTTCGGTCCAAGTTGCCAACCCAAAAAATTCACATTTTTCTACCACTGGGGCAAAAAAATTTCCGAGCGATTTTGTCATGTATAAATATCCGTAAGCGATCGACTCTTCAAATTAGATCAAATTAGATATATATCGATTGACTGGAAGTTGTGTTGGAGCACCTGATTTCACGTCAATAATAGTAGCGTTCAGAAAACATAACATATACCTTATTTTTTTAATTTCTTGGGAAATTAAACCACAATATTTTTGAATTCTTTATTTCAACGTTTCGGTAGCGTTCCAGCTACCGTTGTCAAGAAAAATAAGTAAAAATTAATTTTTTTATCCCTAACTGACACAACAGAAAAAATTTGACAACTAGACCTTTTTCTGTTGTGTCAGTTAGGGATAAAAAAATTAATTTTTACTTATTTTTCTTGACAACGGTAGCTGGAACGCTACCGAAACGTTGAAATAAAGAATTCAAAAATATTGTGGTTTAATTTCCCAAGAAATTAAAAAAATAATGAATAATATACCACAAGGAACATACAGAAGATATAACATATACCTAGCTCAACTGTTGATTGAGCGCTCACTGAGTAACGAATGGTTGACCTATGTCTTCTGAACGATCATTTTTTGGAAAGTATAGAAGATCATAGATTATCTTTGATATATGTATATCACAGATTTACAGATTATATTATGTAGAATACTCACATATAATCAAATAAATAAATACAAAACATTTTTCAATCATTTGTGAACATTTTTCGTATCTGTTATGCTGCATGCTACATAATTATACGTATAAATCAGTTCATATTCATAATCATCACTCATGTTGTACTACTTATTTTATCAATGCTCGGTTAAATATTGTAGCCTTTGGCTAAATCTTAGTTGTTGGTGAAAGTGTTTATCAACTGCCAGTTTGCATTAGCTGGCAGTCAAACTTTCGGCTACCCTAGCTGCCACTATCAAGTAGATATTAACCATAGAACATACAGCTATTTAAGTACGAGAAAGTGGTGTTCCGTTATTCTAACTATAGACTCTAACTGACAAATGTGTCATGATTTTTTCATGTTTACTTACATTTTGTAACAAAGATTATTTCAACTTTAAATTTGATTGTGTTATTATCGTATAGGGTGAAATCGAGAAGCTAATTTGATGCATTTATTGGAATTTGTAGAGTACGGAAGACGACCATATACTGTTGAAGAACGGATGAATCCCTTTGAAGAGCTTGATGATGTCGAGTTTATTACTCGGTTTCGACTATCTAAACCCATTGTTCTCATGATACTCCAACAAATTCCAGCTTTTCTCGCCAGGTCACAGCATCCGTCTTTTTGCATTCTATTATACTTTAATGGTGAACGGCTACTTTTATCAGTACCTAATTGCCGCTCTGACTCCGTGAAATTGGGAAATCTTTTTTGTTTTGTGGACATTCTCAAATGCAAACAACTCAACAAAGCACAACATAGACGAAATAAAAATAACAGTACCAAAATTTTGACACTGACAAGTGAAATTTTCCACGATGTTGTCAGAGTAAGCTTACGGTAAAATAAAAAAATTATAACTTTCACCTTTATATTCTTGATTTAGTGTGTCATAACAAAACATGCGTATAATAGTATATTATTAAACGAGCAATTTATGATAGCCATAATTCACGATGGGTGACGTTTGCGTCACGAGCCGCAGGCGAGGGGCGCAAGTCACCCAAGTGAATTATGGCCATAAATTGTGAGTAGAATACTATACTTTGTCCACGACACTTAATTTATTTATTAATAAATAAAAGTCAGTAGCGATTTGGCATATTACTAACCTCAAAATGTTGTGGCATCTACATCAAATAATTTGACATATATAAAGATGGGCGATACTGTAGAAAGTATCAATACAACGTACCGTTATAAATATATTGTTTTAAAATACTTAATATTAGAAAATATCGTTATGAAAAGTATCAATACTAAAAATTACAATATTTTATAGATACGATATATGTCAGAAACAAATTTCCTGAACAAAATACACAGATTTAATAGTTTATTCAATATTGTACCCCCATCTCTAGTCGTGAATTATGAACCATAATACACTACAGTGTATTATGAATCATAATTCACGACATCTGATATATGGGTACCATATACCTTTAGTTAGGAGGTAAAATATTGACTTATTATTAGGTGGTCGTGGACAAAATTAATAATATGTATATTTCATGTAACAGGTGATCCTCCTTACAGCAAATTAAAATGAGAAATTTACACTCTGATAACCTTACACTCACGTTTATAACTCGAACAAGGTTGTCAAATGCTAAATTACACTAAGCCTCCAGTTAGCTAGCTGTCGGTTATGTGATGCATTGATAAACGCTTTCTAATGTAACCGAGACTTTGACTGGCGGCTAGAGATAGCTGAGGGCTACGTAGCTGACAGATTTAACCGAGCATTGATAAACCCGCCCTAATACCTTTACTAAGTATAATCTTTGTTTACTAATAATAAAACCATAGACAATCTTTATAAAAATATCACAATCTGCATCGCGTTGTGCTCACTGAGCGCAATTTAAAACCACTCAAGAAAATGGCTTCGCTCACTAATCAAAATGCGTTCACAGAACTTTCACTCAACGGTTCTGCAACAGTTGTGTTTTCTGAACGCAACCCCTAAAGATGGATAGCGTATTGGTGACATTATTGACGTGAAATCAGGTGCTCCAACACAACTTTCAGCCAATCAGATATGACTTTTACAAATTTCGATATTTGCATCAAATTATCTAATTTGAAGTGTCGAGGCTCCGTTTACGGATATTTATAAATAATACGAACCTTTACATGACAAAATCGTGCGGAAATTTTCTTTCCCCAGTGGTAGAAAAATGTGAAATTTTTTGGGTTGGCAACTTGGACCGAAGTCCCCTATTCAAACCAAACATCAAAAAATAATGAAAATTTCCTGTCAACGAAAATCGATAACGGTTACCGTGGGGTTCATTAGATCACGGAAGACATACCGATTCTCATCGACTCGAATTTGCGATATCGACTTACCGACGGCCGTCGATAACTAAATCTTACCGATACCGTTTTCTCTCCGAAAGGAGTTACAGAATAGCGCTCCAGTAAACACAACCTACCGTCCTGACAACCGATGCTGTAAATAAACAAAAAATATCGATCGCGCAAAAAGAGGTTTAACTTATCCAGGTTCAAGTTATATTTGGTTTAGTGCAACACAAAATTGAAATTTAAATTAAGTTTTAGCTTAAACTTGGTTTAATAGAAGTCGATACAAGAGGGCATATAATAAAACTATAGTCAAAGGCACTCTTATCGTGCGGGTCATACGATTCAACAAAGACATACTTACCGTTTTCGTTTTCTTCTAATGCGTTTAATCATAACTTCCAAATAAAGTCCGTAAGATAAATAAGACAGACTTATGCAATTTTGACGGGAAAAAGAAGGCTATGTATTTAGTTTTCAGCGATTCTAAAAAGTTTTTATTTAAATGTCAGTTTGACAATTCAAAGTGACAATATATGATGTATATTGGTACGTCTATGTAGCTATCTTCATGTTAGTTAAAATAATCTTCTTCTTCTTCTCTCCGGGTGTATTTGTTATCTCACATTTTGGTAACCTCTGTGTTTTTTGATTTGATACATATGGTTAGTGACCTTTGAACCCGCACGATAAGAGTGCGTTTGACTATAGGTATATTTCCAAATATACTATTCAATTTGAACAATACATGTAGATTAAGAACTATGGCAAGTCAAAGTTCATTAATTTGTTGCTAGGGTAAGCGATTTTGATTTGACATTGATGACAGTTTCAGCACCTACCACTTACCACGCACTGAAAAAACTATCGAAATTATTATACTCACACTGCCTCGCACGAATAGATGATAGAACCGAGCAATCAAAGAGGATACGTGTAAAGTACGATTTCAAATCTTCCTATTTACAGAATGACTTTCCAGTCTGAGATATTTTTTCCGGGTCTATTTCTAAATAAGTACTTGAAATTTTCAAATTTACATGTAAACAGCGAAAAACGGGATGAATATGACATTCCGGTATCACTTACCCAGGACGAGAGACAGAAGATTGAAAAACGTTAAGTCTGGCAACCCCAAAATGGTACTGAGATCGCTAATTTGATGCTCCAATAGGGCAAGTCCACGTGACGTCATGTGACAGTCGCTCTGATGAATCTGATCATAAACAATCGTTCTTTGCATAACACATGGTTCTTAATAGTTATTTTGACCGAGTTCATTTCATTTTGATTTGGTGTGCTTTCTTCGAAATTGTTTTAATTGCTTAGGTATTTTAAAAGCTAGGTAGGTATATCTGCCTGTTTATGATAAAAATGATCATTAAATCAATACAGTACAACCAAATTACAAATCTAAAATGATTGTTTGTCCTTAGGACGACTGTCATCAGTATCAACTTGTTAGTTTTTGGACAGGTATTGAATAAATTATCCGACTTGATTTTATCTTACAACTTTTGACGTTAAATTTACCCATTTAAGTAGATAAAATAAATAATAATCATAAATATTTTTCATATTTTTAGCACACGTATTGATTTAACCGGTATGGAAAATTAAGTGATTCAGACAAAATGTACTTCGTTCATATTCGTAGTTTCCAGTCATTCACCACCCTCGTAGTGTTTTTTTTATCTACGTGGTTATACGAGCTTTATGGGCTTCGCGGAGTTTCCATCACCCCTCCTCGATCGTCTCCACGATAGTATTGGAATCTGTTGTTCTGCTGCCATGTTGCCATGTTGATCAGCATGAAAATCTCGGATTGAAAAAACGATATAAAATCCTGTTACTGTTATTTATTCATATATTATATCCCAATACCTATGAATTTAATCGATTAATCTGTTGAAACATTTTGAGCATGATTTTGCTTGAATGCACAATAAATTGATAGAAACCCTTGAGCGCTTCGAAGTGTGCATGAAACTGTTTGACAAAAAGCAAAATCATGCAAAAGTGATTTACATACCCAGGGCTAAGTTCGAGAACATTGCACTAGTATGAAATTCACTTATTTTTGTGTCCGAGGACTCTTAAGCGTCTTCTTGTTGTGTAATACCCGATAGTCCGAGAACTCCTTAGAGCGACGCTCAAATTTCACCAGTCCCGACTCGGTAAGAAATCGCACCTGTCAGTTTGATTTGAATATTTTGTGGTTAGAATTTAGATGTATGTCTGTATGTATGACTATGAATGTTTATTATATTTTTAATTTAAAAATAAATTAATTTTCTTCTATTCAAATTTAAAATCTTATTAAGCTTATTTGTAGTAGATTGGCGTGCCTAAAGGGTTTTTAAAAATTTTCTGTTCAAAACTCAATGCGCCAGATTAATTAATGTTAGACCTAGATAGTTATAAATATTCTAAAATGCATCTGAAACTCCTTAAAAGTACTTACAGCTGGGAATAACTCGTTCAAAGTAATCTTTACACGGATGTGTTCTTTTCCGCGGTTTATCCGACTCGCTTTCTGAGTCGGAATGTACCTATCCCTTCAAGCAACTGTTTTCCCAATGTAAGCGCAATCAATGCGACACGTTTTTTATCCATATTATCTACTTCTACATTTAAAATAGGAAAACTTAAAAGTTGAACAATAATATTTAAAAAAGTATGGTTATAGTTAACAACCACCAGAAGGTAAATCCGTTAGAGAAGTCATTCGATGGAGCGTCGCAATGCGATCGCCCTTTACCCCCACCAATCAAGTGCAAAATTTTAAACAGTGTGGCGTTCTCGAACTCAACCCAGGACGAAAAACTGGCTATTATAATAGTCGAGGCGTAGCCGAGATTAGTGAGCAGGCGAAGGAAGTAATTTTCGTCCGCAAAGTACACGAAGAACTCCGTTTATTTTATCTCTACTAAATACTCTAGATGTTTTCGTTTTTTACCCAACGATTTGTTTTTTCAAAAATGCAATAAGTTTCGGAAATTTGGATATATAATGTGTTTACATTTAGCGGCCAAAAAAACTTGCCTTCAAAAATAGTCGATATTTCAGAGACTGTTAGATGCACGAGCGAGCGAACGGAAATAGGGCAGATTATATTTAAGGGCTGCTAAAGCGTTTCCTGCATGCTTCCTGTATTCGCCTATCGAATAAACCAAAAATAGGAAAGTTTAACAAAAAACTTTGACATTCACTGACGTTTAATTAAAAAACAAAATTACAAGTGACTGATAGTGAAAAACTTCAAAAATCGTGACGTTAAGAATTTTATTCACAACCATGTAATGCTGTCATAACTAACGTCATTGAAGGTTAGAAAGTGTCATATTACACACCTCTATTTCCCGCCCTGACCCTCCGCCCTCATCGATCACTTCCCGCCCTCTAAAATACTGTGATCGTTAATATCATCTGTTTCAGATGAATATTTTTTATATTTAAAAATATAACACAAATATTATATTAACTATTTAATGGCAAACAATAAAAACCATCAATGAACTAAATTACAACAAACTACTTATTGAAATTAATGGTTAAATTTGAATTATTATAACTTAATATCCATCCGACTTTATCTGAAATTTATTTATATTGGTGACAGTAGTTGTCAAATGTAATATTTCAGGTGTGTTCAGAACGAAACAAAGATTTATTAATTTTGAAAGGGATATGATGGTTGTGAATAAAATAGTATACAAACCTCGGTAAGAAGTTTCATTCCTGTCTCGAGGTAATAGATAACCTCGACGCTTCGCGTCTCGTCTATCTAATCTCTCGGCAGTAATGAAACTCTTCCCACCTCGGTGTGTAATATACTATTCCGCCCCTGGGCTTTTGTGCAATACTTTCCGCCGTATTTTGGACTTTGGTGTTCATATAATTGGTTTTCCGGTAGGGTAGGCGAAAAAAACTTTTATAGCAGGAATAGAAACCTATTTTGCGACTTGGCAACAGCGTAGACGTATAAAACTCGTCTGTGCTTACAGGGAGGCGCAAACCAAAAGCTAGCGATTTGTTGTTAGTTCACTCTTCACTGTAGAGTCCGTAGTCGCAGTAGCTGTGTGCGCGTACATACCGGAAGCAGAACTTTGGGACAATCGACTAATCGCTATCGAACGAAAAGCTAGTCTATAGTTGTACAGTAAGCCGGGTGTGCAAAAAGTGGCCGGTTCTTGTAAACGTCAAAAAGAACTGAATTTTTACTGTGAAATAACACATATTTAGAATATTTTATCATCGGTTTCATTCATAAGGTAAGTTATAATTATTGTTTTTTTTTTATCTTATACAAAAAACAAATTGGAATTGTGATAACTTTTCAATGTTTCGTAGATAAATATTATTTTACAAGTACAATTAATTAGTTAATATTATTGTACTAGTACAATAATAATGATAGACGATAGTATAACGACTTATTTCAGACGTTTGTAATGTAGGAACTGTCATTTTAATACTTATTATTTATTTTAACGATTGGCAGATTTTGAAAAATGTATTTCATAAATGTACCTAGTTATCTTCGTGTCTGAAGGAAAATCGTAGAAAAAAGGTTCATTATTCATTCGCCCAGAATTCACTGACACTGAGTTACTACTGAGCCAAATAATTTTCCATACACTGATAGGTACCAGGTGTCTCTATATATTTCTCCCCAATATTTATTGAACATTCCCTTACTCCAAATTCCATCATCTGAGAAGATAATTTTACAATGGATACTAGCAGGGTTGCCAACTTTTCCAGCCGCCATAACCGGACAACAAATTTA
>CAJUYH010003855.1:0-30005 GCA_910591685.1 Galerucella tenella | reverse complement strand
TCTAAAACCCAACAGTCCGGTCGAAAACCGGACGGTTGGGAACCCTGGATACTAGATATCTAGTAGTTTACGTTATTGCAATTGCATCTGTCAAAATTAACGTTGCCCGACGTTATTAAATTAAAAATTGGCACAATTTTATTCTAATATCAAATTTTCTACAAAAAAATGTTTTTTCTATTAGCATGCGGAAAAATTCACTTTTCCACACTCTTTTTACTTTGGAAACAGTCACTTTTTCACACTAGTGCGGGAAATAGATTTGTTAGGTTTTTGGGGAGTATACTGACATTTGAATATTTAAAGTATATTTGTATGATTGTAGTTTACCAAAGGACTGATAAATTAAGTAACTTATTAGAATTCTGCTATTATTTTTAATAAAAAAAACGTATTTTTCAATAATTTTTTAATCGCCTCGGTGTAAGCCTCATCAAATGAATGTCAAATAATAATAATTAATTTGTTGATATATAATATATTTAATAATAAATGTTTCTTTTTGTTAATTTTTGGGTTTTTTTTCGGATGCTAGTAGAAAAATTGAAGTACGTGTCGCGGGACACACGGTAAGAACTTTAGTTCCTTTTAAGCAATAATCAAATTTTTTGAATCAATAAATTAATACACATATTAATATAAGAATTTATTTTACTCCAGATGAAACTTCATTTAACAAAAATATACGGTAGTATTAATTATAAAAATCTTATCATTAAGTTGATTGGCACAAATTACATATTAAGTATCCTATTAACAGTAATTAATAATACAATGTATGCTGACAATCAACATTTTGCGCCGAGAGACTAGCTCTGAGACTGAGGAAAGAGCGCGAGAGCCCACGTGCCCAAGGCACATAACGCAACAACGTAACGTAATGGTCAGATCTTTTGCGTCGCGACTTGATTATTGCTTAAAAGGAACTAAAGTTCTTACCGCGTGTCCAGCGACACGTAGAATATCATTTTAAATTAAACATTTTTCTTAACTTGTAGGTACCGTTAGTTGTCAAATTATGATTCTTATTGGAGTTAATTTAGTTTTCTTTTTGCTAAATCTGCACTTTATAACAATATTAAGTAGTCCACTGTCTCTATATATTCGAGATCTTTTATACCAAAAGTGTGTTGAGTAGATTCATTCAAATATTCGATACGTTAACCATATGCCATACAATTAAGTAGTTAGTATCTTAAAAAGACAAAGTAACAATTTATAAATACAACAATAATAGACAAATAATATGAAATCGATTTTGGTTTTAACGGTTGTATACCACAAATCTCGTTAAAATTTCTATTTCAAGTAACTCGTCTCGTTTACCGACAATAGAAGCGTAATTTTGTTTATAAAAAAAAAATTCTCACGGTCGAGTTCCACCTGTTGTGATAATTTTGTTGTTGATGTAATTTGTAGCTAACTTGTTAAGTTAAACGATAGATTTAAACAAAAAAAAAATTACTTTTTCGATAATAATGGTTATTTTAACGGCGAAGAATATTGAAAATTGTGTAATCAGTTACACCAAGGACCAACAAAACAAAAAGTGTGGCAAATACCGAAAATAGCAAATGTATCGAACTCGATAGATACAAGCAGGTGTCCCGAAAGATCGTGGCAAATTGGTAGCATAAATTTCGTATCCAATTTTTGTATAATATTTAGAATTACTTACTATGCATAAAATCACTACAGGCACAGACATCTTGAAAAAACGTTTTTTGCCGATATTTCGGAAACTTTCCACTTTGGAGCAAAAGTCATCACGACCATTATTGTAGAGATTAAAATTTCGCGTCTTTTATTTCATTTAAACTTTTTTTGTAAAACTCACCGTTTACGATTTATGGCCCATTTAATGAACCGGTTTTTCTATCTCGACCGATAACTCTTAAAATATTTGATTAATCAATAAAATGCGTCTAACCCTATATTTAAAGATCATTTTTTGAGTTAAAACAAATTTAAGTGCAATATTTAAAACATAATATTATAAATCTGTAGATTAAAAACTATCAGCAGCGTCTCAAACGTCCAAATTTTTCCATCTCTTGAATATAAACAAACCTTAGGGCCTTTTCACACCCTGTATAATAGATGAAGACCAAACGTTAGGGTAGAGGGGTGACAAAGACGAGAGATTTCGGAGGAAATATTTAATTTCGTTCGACCTTGTAGAATTTATGGTTGAAGTAATATCGATCGTACTCGTCTAGTGTTGTTGAATCCTTGAATCATCTCTTAAAAAAAGAAGAAGAAAGCAATTATAGTTAAGATATAACACGAAAGGGATGTTATTGAACAGACAGGAAGTGGATTATCATAAGTTTACATATAAACAATAGAGGATCAATTTATTCAAAATAAAAATACTCGTCGTGTTTTGAATGAATTTTAACATTTCGTATTCGTTTTATTATTTTTATTAATATTAATATGTAGTTGAATGTGGACGTAAGATTATGATAATGTCAAAAGCAGGTATATTTTCTGAAGTTGAAGTTGTTTCAGACCGTCAGTTATTTTACGTCTGTTTTCTCAATGTATGAGGGAAGAGCTTTTATACATATCGCAGAATAATAATAATTCTAACGCCTTATAAGTTTTGAAAAGACAGTGACCGTTCAACTAAGAAGCAACAAAGCTCGCGGATGTAGAACATATACCTTGTACTGATGAGGCACAAATACGACGAAACAGGTATACCTACAAGTTATGTTGTCCCTTCTAATTGCCAACCAGAATGGTTGGTGTTAAATATCTTGTTGATATACCAACTTCGTTTGACTTTGGAGTGTAATTCAATATCCGTCGGTGCCTTTTCTCCAAACATACAGTTTCAAAGATTTCTTTGTTCCCAACATACAGTTTTAACGATTTCTTTGTTCCATACAGATTTTACGATTTCTTTTTTCCAAGCATTCAGTTTTAACGATTTTTTTTTCTCCAAACATACAGTTTCAACGAATTCTTAGTTCCAAACACACCGTTCTAACGATTTCTTTGTTCCAAACATGCAGTTTTTGCGATTTATTTGTTCCAAACATGCAGTTTTTAACGATTTCTTTGTTCCAAACACACAGTTTTTACGATTTATTCTCTCCAAACATACAGTTTTAACGATTTATTTGTTTCAAACATACAGTTTTAACGATTTCTTTGTTCCAAGCATACAGTTTTAACGATTTCTTTGTTCCAAACACAGTTTTTACGATTTATTTATTCCCAACATACAGTTTTTACGATTTATTTGTTCCAAACATAGAGTTTTAACGATTTCTTTGTTCCAAGCATACAGTTTTAACGATTTCTTTGTTCCAAACATACAGTTTTTACGATTTATTTGATCCAACTATACAGTTTTCACGATTTCTTTGTTCCAAATATAACTTCTTAACTATTTCTTTGTTCTAAACATACAGATTTTACGATTTCTTTCCCCAAACATACAGTTTCAACGATTTCTTTGTTCCTAACATACAGTTTTAACGATTTCTTTGTTCCATATACAGTTTTTACGATTTATTTTTTCCAAGCATGCAGTTTCGACGATTTTTTTCTCCAAACATACAGTTTCAACTATTTCTTTATTCCAACATACAGCCTTATCGATTTAATTGTCCCAAACATGCAGTTTTAACGATTTCTTTGTTCCAAACATACAGTTTTTACGATTTATTTGCTCCAAACATACAGTTACACGATTTATTTGTTTCAAACATACAATTTTTACGATTTTTTTATTACAAGCATACAGTTTTAACGATTTCTTTTGTTCCAAACATACAGTTTTTACGATTTATTTGTTCCCAACATACAGTTTTCACGATTTATTTGTTCCAAACATACAGTTTTAACGATTTATTTGTTCCAAACATTTCTGCTTCATCTATTTTATAGTCTCTACATAGCATAGCATAGATATCAAAGTTTAAATATAATAAACTGTATAATACTGTTATGGAACCCATGAAATAAGTAGTTAGTATATTGTGCTGCTGTCAAATTTCCAATACCCCAATACCATCAGTGGTGGTTTCAACTCCTGCGGGGCCCGGGACTAAATCGAGCTTATCTTCTTAAGGGCGGAGAAAAACCTCAAATAAGAAAAAGTAATACAAATACTTCACCAACGAGCTTTATTAACGATAGTGGAATAAAGTTCTTGATTTTCACTTTACTTTTTCTTTACCACAACATATTTTCTGTATCACGGGGCCCTCCGATGCTTCGCGGGGCCCGGTTCTTAAGAACCGACTATCCCCTACGTTAATCCGCCACTGAATACCATTGCTCTTCAATAACAAAAATGACAAAAATATTGATATTATAACAAATTTCAATTTAATATTTTCAGTAGTCTAAGCAATTTAAACATTTCATCGAAAATGGTTAAAAATTTTTTGTTTATTGTGTTGTTTTATCAATCTAATTATAGATTTAAAATTATAAGAACTTTATTTATGAACGGACATTCACACATTCTCATCGAATGAATTCCCCAGTTTATTTCGAGAAAAGTATTATAAGAATTTTATTCGAAAAATAATGTACTCTCTCCTTTACTGTTTACCACCCAATCCAAACTTAATATGTTAGGAGGTCAAAAAAATAAAAGAAAAGTTGTGACTGGTAGTATTCAGGCTGTTTCACGACTATAGTTTATAGTCTTATAGGATAAGGTTGAAACTGGTAGTCGTTACCTTTGAATTGGGGAACTGCAAGAAGCAATTATTTTCAACAAAAAATGTTCTATTTTCTGTTCGCATAATAAGAATTTACTAAAAAAAAGTACTGTAATGATGAAAAAAAACTAACTATTATGGTCCATTTTTATGAGTCAGAGAGTATTAAAATGATGAACCATTCGTAATCCAGAGGCGCATCACTACTTTTAGTACCTAAATATTTTTTGAAGTTTTACTTCGAGTATTTTTGTATGAAATAAAATTTGTATAAATATGATGAATTGTTGAAGAAATATTTTGAATTGTATTTTTAACTTTGCATGCATAATATCTTAAGATGACAATTCGTTACGCTTTAGACATTAGGTTTGTGTCAGCTTTAAGTTATGGCCATGTGTTTTTAGGGTCCTTTAGCCATGTACCCAAAAGTAGGTATAATTAGTAAGACTGCAACTTTCGTTCTGTTCACAGTAACTGCATTGCTTATTTCTTTGTTTCGTCTATAATTTAATTCACCTAAATTTGCTTCATTTCAATATATTCACTTATTACTCTGGAAGTTGGTACATTTATTTATTCCTTTAAGTAAATATCCAACATGAATATATCGGGTGTACACTTATATTTTCACCTAATTAACCTACTTATAACTTATAAATAGCTGGTATGTCTTTTCTTGTATTCTTGTATTTTCTTTATAGACCTCTACGTCTACAGTCTACATATCCTCAGTACAGGCCCGACGAATTTTATAAACTTTTTGTATTCTACATTAAATTTTAATGTCACTTTGTATGCAATAGGTACCTTATAGCCATTCGAGATCAAATATTTTAATGAAAAATTAACAGATGCAGACCTTTACCGTTGATTGATAATTAAGTTTTCAACGCCTTTATGTTAAAATTGAACATCTCCGGTCAAGGTAACTGTTGACATTTCAAAAACTGCTTTATTGTGTACAGAGTTCGTAAAAAATTGTTGCTCGATTTTTCATACACAGTGTAGAATAATTTCCAGCCAAATGGAATAATTTCGATAACGAACTAATGAGAGCGTGTTGGGAAAAACGTTTGGAAATTTGTGGAATAAAATAATCTTCTTTTTTTATGTTAATTTTTGTAATAAATCTGAAATCACTTCATATTTCCGAAACAGTTGAAGATAGATATGGGACATTGTACATAAATTTAAATTCAAAAAATAAATAATATATAGGGGGTTGCATTTGAAATGAGTGAGTTGGTATTGGCCACTGTCACTTGACACACCCTGTATAATTTTTTTTTGAAAATCCATATAGACGTGTCCAAGTGTTTTTCATGCCTTCATTTATTAGTTTAGTTTAGTTAAATTGGTAGAACTAGTAGCGGAAAGCAGTAATACATCAGCTCACCTTTTTCCTGCAACCCCGTATACAAAACGTCAAAAATAAATGTAAGATTATGTTTTTAATTGGGTACAATATTATAATAAAACTGCGTGATACTGTCTCTAAACATTTTTAACCATCCAAATCCCAAACAGCCCTCTTCACCCTTCACCTCGGTCGTATATATTTTATGAGGACGGTGAAAGAGATCGGATAACTAACATCGTATGTGTTCGAAATTATATTCCATCTCAGTCTCGCAAAATAAAATATAACATAAAATTTACCTTATTTTAAATATATTTAAAATTTTTAAATCATCCAAAAATCGATCCACTCTGCAATTTTATTTCCAAACGTAAAATTTTCATTCTGATTTTTTATTTTTCACGTGAGAAATTATAATTCGAATGTTTCGAGTGGGAAATGAAGCTGTGATGACCGGCCGATGGATTCGAGTGACCTGGGAAAACAAGTTCACGGTCGATGCAAGACTAAAAATATCGAATTTCTTTCGACAAAGCAATCTAGACAAGGGCAAAGTATACGACATTATTATAAGCACACAAGACTGTAAGAAGGCGTGATCCCGGTTATATTTACTGACTTGGACGTGATTTGGTTATGGATTTTTCGAAGAATCTGTGGCTAATTTATTTATCTCAGAAAAATGTTTCGTTACTTATGGTAATTTACTAGGATACTCCAATATTTAATAGTTGTTTAAAAATATAATGCGTTGCAAAAGATAGTATAGAAAGCGAACACCTCAGGGGCAAACTCGAAAAATGTTGGTCGTTACGTTGATCAGAGGTGGCTTAGGTTGAGTACTATTTGTTCAAAAAATTATAAATGTTATAATTGAAATAAATTACCAAACGTTTTATTAAAAATTTACTAACATCTATGTAGTAATGCTGCTGTTTAAGAATTAATTGAAATTAAGACTACCACAGATATGTGAGTAGAAATTAAAAAACTATTATAAAATTCACATTTATCTAAAAAAATAAAACGTTTCCAAAACATATAATTTTTAATAACTAGTTGTCAAATTTTTTCTTTTGTGTCAGTTAGGGATAAAAATTAATTTCTACTTATTTTTTCTTGACAACGGTAGCTGGAACGCTACCGAAACGTTGAAATAAAGAATTTAAAAATATTGTGGTTTAATTTCCCAAGAAATTAAAAAAAGAATGAATAATATTCCACAAGGAACATACAGAAGATAACTAGTACCACCTCAACTCCAGTTATATATACTAAATCATCTCCCTGTATAATATTTTTTACGGTAATTTGTCTACATTTTATGGAATTTAAAGTGTTAAAACAATATAAATCCAAAGTAAATTTAAACAATTCTCAAAACATTCAGTATAACATAATCATAACCTATACTTACTTCTTTTTTCGAAAGTAATCACAATTTTAAAAAAGATGACAGGATTGTAAACAGTTTTGTAGCTAACTTCTCTTTTACACAAAATACGTCACAGCATAAATGACGAACTATTTATATCATCCAAAAGTTGAACACATAATGGGTTACCCAATCATTTGGCTAAATTATAATAAATTGAAACAGAATATTATCATTTAAAAAGGGTTGAGTTGCTTTTACAAACAGCTTATTTCTTTTTTCCACTACTAGCCGTGAAGTTAACAATTATTGCTTCTTCTAGCCAATTGAGAAGTTGAATTTCTCTATTAGTAGTTAATAATTTTTTTTTATTGGTGAACCATTTTACCTATTTTGTCCACGACCACCTAATAATAAGTCAATATTTTACCTCCTAACTAAAGGTATATGGTACCCATATATCAACTGTCGTGAATTATGGTTCATAATACACGACTAGAGATGGGGGAACAATATGGAATAAACTATTAAATCTGTGTATTTTGTTCAGGAAATTTGTTTCTGACATATATCGTATCTATAAAATATTGTAATTTTTAGTATTGATACTTTTCATAACGATATTTTCTAATATTAAGTATTTTAAAAAAATATATTTATAACGGTACGTTCTATTGATACTTTCTACAGTATCGCCCATCTCTATATATGTCAAATTATTTGAAGTAACTGCCACAACATTTTGAGGTTAGTAATATGCCAAATCGCTACTGACTTTTATTTATTAATAAATAAATTAAGTGTCGTGGACAAAGTATAGTATTCTACTCGCAATTTATGGCTATAATTCACTTGGGTGACTTGCGCCTGCGGCTCTTGACGTAAACGTCACCCATCGTGAATTAGGGCTATCATAAATTGCTCGTTTAATAATATACTATAAAGCACGCCTCAGCGTGTTTAAATCGAACTTTTTAGCACACGCGTGTTTTAAAGTTACCGTGGCAACATCAACAACTCGAGAAACGAAGTCTAAATCTATGGTCTAAATCATGTCTAAATGTCAATTTTTTTATTATTGATCTGACAGGAGTAGTTTGTAACGTCAAAACTTTTATTCGAACGATATTTAACAATGTCAAATTTATAAATTAAAATGGAAAGTGCCGTTGGTATTGTTTGAAATATTAATATTTCCATTTTTCAAATCTTAAGAAATGGTATTTAAATTAATACTATTGACACTCGTATTGACATTCACAGAACTCAATAAGGTTGAACTTCCATCAAATACAAATTAGTTTATGTTTTCCTCATTTCCATGACAACGCAAGGTGTACATCATATACGTCACAAATTTAACCATTTGACATTTAGTTGACGTTTCCATCTATGATTTCCATTTCTTGTTGTTGTAGTAGTTATAGACCGGTATTTATAATTTCAAAGTGCACCAATAAAAAAAATATCGTAAAGTATTCGTGGATAACTGGTCTTTAAAACACTTGCTCTATTTCGAGCACTCCGGCTTCGCCGTCGTGCTCCAAAAATCGCGCGTGTTTTAAAGACCTTAATATCCACTTATACTATTCTATCATTAACCTAGGTTAATAATGGATAAATTCAAATATTTTGAGAATCCGGGGAAAGTAGTTCAATAAAAACCTGTGCAACATAGTTTTGTAAACCCAGGAGATTGCCTTCAACATATTTGCTGCTTGAAATTACCTATCAAGATAAAATTATTTGAATAAAAATTCCATTAGTTTAAAATTCGCGCTCAACCAAAAATGACTGATTAGGTTTGTTCCCGTAACAAGTTCCTAACTGTTATGCACATATTGAGTCTGCGCAGTATCAAAAAAACGTTCCAGCAGAGCTTGAACTCTGATACTGCGCAGACTCAGTATGTCCATAACAGTTAGGAACTTGCTACGGGAACAAACCTATTACATAACGAGTACGTTCATAATATATGGAAAACTGACAGTGTACTTGTCAGTCAGACAACGGGGTAAACGATTCTCGTGGTGCGTTTGTGAATTATTTTTAATTTTTGTCTTAAATTTGGCTAGTAGTGGAAAAAATTGTATATTCTCCATGGTTGTGAAGACATTTATAAACCTCGCACCTTATTCCGCTGGGGAAAAAGCCACTCGCGAAATAATATTGGTGCTCGATCAATAATAATAGTCTCCACCACCTTGGTGTATAATATACTATTTCCTACTGTGAACAACATAATTATTTTTTTTACAATCAATCACGTCGTTTTTTTCGTCCGATTTAGGTACCGTTACAAAAATTCGGTCAAAATTGCAACAAAACACTAATCGTAACCAACATCTGTATAAAAGCTGAGAATTCCGCGACCCACGTATAGAAAAAGAACAGCCACTACTTTTTTTATTGACGTTCTGTTGGCCTTGAGGCTGGGATGTCGTTAACCTTTTACCAAGGCTATGGTATTGTATATGGTGTAACAATTGTTTTACGAGTAAACATCATTATGCGCCAATTGATTATTATCGATGATATGTTAAAAGTTGATAATAAGCAAGGCAACAATATGAAATGGGTATTTGTCTTTTTTCCTTCAGATTCTTGAACACGGTAACTCATTTCTGTTTTTGAATTTTATTATTTTTTTATGATATTTTGAGATTTTTTTTTGTCCATTTTTTTATTTTATTTATTTATTTTTCATATTCTGTTATGGTTATACAAGGATTACTCACGCTAAATGGGTATAAATAATAATTTTAAAAAAGCTGTAACAGCAGATAGAAATAAAAAGTAAAAAAATAATATTATTTCCACTACTAGCTGTTGCTTCTTCTATCCAACTAAGAATGCTTCTTCTATCCAACTAAGAAGTAGAATTTCTCTATTATTGGTTAATAATTTTCTATTATTAACCTAGGTCAATAATGGACACATTCAAAGATTTTGAGAATTCAGAGATAGTAGTTCAACAAAAACTTGTGCAACATAATTTTGTATACCAAGGAGATTGTCTTTAACATATTTACCTATCAAGATAAAATTATTTGGATAGAAATGTCATTAGTTTAAAATTCGCGCTCAACCAAAAATGACTGATGACATAACGAGTACATTCATAATATATCGAAAACTGACAGTGTACTTGTCAGTCAGACGACGGAGTAAACGCTTCCCGTGGTGCGTTTGTGAATTATTTTTCATTTTTGTCTTAAATTTGGCTGGTAGTGAAAAAAATTGTATATACACCATGGTGGGGAAGACATTTATAAGCCACGCACCTTATTCAGCTGAGGGCAAACCCCCTCGCGAAATAATCTTGGTACTCGGTCAATAATAATTATTGTCTTCACCACCTTGGTGTATAGTATACTATTTGTTAATTACAAAAAGCCTGGGGTCTTTGTTGCTCAAATTTTTTAATTGGTAACGGTCGTGGTTTCCCGCAATTTTTGTCTCCCATCGATTTTATCGTCCTTTCTCTGTTTTCCGTGTTGAAATATTGGATTTCTGGAACGATTGTTAATTGCCACAAAAGAAAAATCCCTCACTACTTCGCTAAAAAAATTATTTCTTAGTTAAGTCTATTCGACGTTATTTTCAGTTCGCAAAAAATAAGAATCTCTAGACACTACTTAAATGCATTCTTATAAATTAAGTCTATTCTACGTTCTTTTCAATTCGCAAATGTAATCATTGGCGCAACTAGGGGGGACTGGGGGGTGCTAAACCCCTCTAAAGAGCCGCAAAGCCGGCCAACCCCCAAAAGTACCTAAATGAGAAATTAAAATTATATGATGCAAAAGTTTAAAAAATTACTATTAATAATGACAAAACAAAATAAAAAAAAATTTAAACCAATCTTCATAGGGCATAGTATTTACTATAAATTGATGTTAAATTTTAACAAAAGTTGGGCGTGGTCCAGAATTTCTTTCTTTGCAGGTCAGAGCAGCCGCCCGCAGGGGCAACCAAAAGTTTTTTGTTACCGGCAGTGCACAGTGCACCTTCTGAGGGGCACCTGCGATGACCTCCCTTCTAGTTGGAATTTCAGCCCCCCAAAAATCTCATACTAGTTGCGCCTATGGTTGTAATCACGTTGTCATTAAAATTTTATATTATTCTAAAGTTCATTTTCCACGTTGCGTCAAATCGCAGCGACATGCTGCTGTGACAAATCGCTGCGAGAAAAAGTTTGTTGCTGCGACTCATCCAGGCATAGGGGAAACGTAACGTGTTGCCAACTTGATTGACAGTGACAGCAATGTCAGAGCGGAGCAGCCAATCGAAATTTTGGGGTGGTGCGACAAAATCCACCAGAAAACTTACCAAGTCGCAGCGACTTCTCGCTCGAAAATAGAGCAAGTTCTAATTCATGCGACCGTCGGGCCCAACGAAAAAAAACGCCAAGCTGCATGCAACTTTTTCGACTTGCAGCGTCAACTCTCACTGTGGAAAATGGACTTTAGTATCGCTCTCATTATATGTATTCTTATTTTCACAATCAAATGTCGTGATAAACAAAACAAAACAAAATTATTGATGTCAATTTTGTTAGAAACAAAGATATATAAATGTGCTTTAAAAATAAATATAATAATTCCTTTATTAATTGGAAACGTTTTGAAATTGCTTGTTTTACAAAAAAAAACTTATTAATGAAGTGTACAGTACAAAATTTTTTTACAATAATATTTATTATTTCGTCATCAAGTTAACGGTAATTCTTTTTTTCTTGAGAAAATCACATATGTGAGACCTCATAAAAAAGACTATAACTAAATTATTCAAGGTCTCATGGTAAAATAAAAATAAGACTGATAATAATATACTATTTCAATAGAAAACCCATCAAAAAGTTACAAATATAGACCTATCACAAGAATTTAGTTTCAAGGTTAGGTTTAAATTAAAGATTAGTATGCTTTTCAGATCAACTTCCTCTCGATAATACCTTCCTTTTAGTCATTAGTTCAAACCACATCCCAAATAAAGACGAAATAACCAATGCAGTGGCGGCTCGCCAGCTTAAGGTTATGAAAATTATGCTTTAACAAAAAATCAATATCTTTTTTATTACTCACGACTCCCGAGTTTCACGACTACTCGAACCGATGGCTCTTGCTAAACAATAACTCTAACACTTGATCTTAACGTTAACGAAGTAACGATAGGTTGAAATTGGCCATGAACACCTTTTCACCTTTCAAGGCACCGGGAGCAGATGGAATTTTCCCAGCATTGCTCCAGAAAGGACAAGACGAAATTCTACCGCATCTGGTTAAAATTAGTCGACGCAGCTTAGAACTGGGTTATATACCTGAAGCTTGGAGAAGGACAATAGTAACCTTCATTCCAAAAACTGGAAAAAGGGACACAACAAACCCCAAATCCTTCAGACCAATTAGTCTAACATCGTTTGTACTCAAAACGATGGAAAAGGCTATTGATAACCATATTAGAACGGAAATCCTAGAGAGACTACCTCTCCACCCATGTCAGCATGCTTACCGGGCAGGCAGATCTACGGAGACTGCACTGGTACAACTGACGGAGGATATCCGAGGTGCTCTAGACAACCAAGAAACTATAGTATGTGCATGTTTGGACATAGAAGGAGCTTTTGACAATACTCCACATGAAGCTATCAAAAGAACATTAAACAGAAGAGGTGTAGACAGCACAACCTCCAAATAGATGTCGGAACTGCTCACCACAAAAGTAGCAGATATGAGGACGAGCAAACACAACACATTGTCTCCATCTGCACTACCAGAGGAGGCCCACATTGAGGAGTAGCATCCCCATTAATGTGGAGTCTGACGGTTGACGAACTCCTGTGTGGTTTGACGGATCTCGGAATATCTTGCCAAGGATATGCCGACGATATTGTCATAACAGCCAGGGGGAAATTCGAAAACACCCTTTGTGATATTGTACAAAAGGGTCTGAACTATACAAATAGCTGGTGTAGGCAAGTGGGACTTAGCATCAACCCCACTAAACTATCTTGATGGCCTTCACTAAGAAAATAAAACTCAACTTCAAAACCATAAAACTTGATGGGAACGAGATTGAATGGAGACAAGAAGTCAAGTATCTAGGTTTAACTCTAGACAGTAAACTCCTGTGGAACAAAAACGAAAAGGAGATTACATACAAGGCAAAAATGGCTCTAATGGTGTGCAGAAATCTGGCAGGTAGGGTTGTAACCCAAAAATCCTAAGCTGAATGTACACCGCCATAGTGAGACCAATCATCGCTTATGGAGCCATTGCGTGGAGTAGTAGTACTAGCCTATTGACGACGAGAGAAAACCTCTCCAAAATTCAAAGACTAGCCTGTATATGCATTACAGGAGCAATGAGAACATGCCCAACGGCAGCCAAGGAAGTGATTCTTAACCTCACCCCTCTACAAATGGTGGTGGAAAGCGTTGCAGAAAGAACAAGATATAGACTAAATAGAGAGGGAATTAATAAAAAAAACCACCTCCTCACTTCTTAGAAATCAGACAACCTGGGATATGCCACAAGACGGTATGATGAAAAAATATAACTTTTCAAAGAAATTCGTTACGGAAATGAGCAACAAGAAGGAATGGGATCCAAATACCATTACCAGACTTGGGAAGAATGCCATTCAATGGTACACAGACGGCTCAAAAACAATAGAAGGAACTGGGATAGGAGTGTTCGTGCCAGGAACCAAACACTCTGAAAGCTTGTGAAAAACCCCAAGTATCTTTCAAGCGGAAATACACGCCGTAAGAAAGTGCGCTCAGTTCAATATTGATAAAGGATACAGAAGACAAAGGATAGTCAAGCAGCCATTAAAGCATTGAGCTCTTGTGTAATCAGTTCCAAAATGGTGTGGGAATGCCTAGACAAATTCAATGAACTGGGCGAGAACAATATAGTCACCTTACTATGGATTCCAGGACACACTGGAATAGAAGGAAATGAAATAGCAGATGAACTAGCAAAGAGGGGGACTGAAATACCTTTCTGGGGCCTGAACCCTTTTGTGGAATCAGCCCCAATGTAATATTGGAAGAAATAAGTGAAGCCGAGAAAAAGAGAAGATCTGACTATTGGAAAGATCTAGTAGGGCTTATACAATCAAAGACTCTTCTGGGTGACTACAACCTGTTGAGATCAAATGAATGCATAAGTCAAAGTAAAACTGCGCTAAGAGTTTTAACAGGGATCCTGACGGGACATTGTCGCCTGAATGGGCACTTGAAAAAGCTCAAAATAGTGGAGGAAGAAGAAACCTCCATCCACATACTTTCCAACTGCACAGCACTTCAGAATCCCAGGGCACAGCACCTAGGAGATTACTGGATAGAAGAGAAACATTTGCCTAAGTTGAAGCCTACAGACATCCTAAAATTCCTCCGGGAAATAGTACTAAAGGAACTACTAGTTTCTGAGACTTCTCAGAAACTGAGTAGAAGTAAGGGGGCACAATGTGACAGTGAATGTCACCCCAAAATACATACATACATACAACACTTGAACTTCAATTTTTCTAGTTCCACAAAAACTTTAATACACTTATTCATTCACTCTGTTTAGTTTTGAATGTCAGCTAAGCTGCTGAGCAGTGAAATACATTCGGTTTTTCAACAAAGCCGATGGGCTTTCCAAACCTTTTGAAGTGTTAAGGAAAACAAGATCAAACAATAGTCGAAAAGTATATTTAATTTAAAATAAACTCTCGGAATTGTTTTGCACTTTTCCTGAACTAGCGTATGCTTTTATTTTATCGGAATTCCCTAGTTTGTTATTGTTTTTTTCATAAATGTAAATAATCCGAATTTTTGTTTCGAGCGCAAGTTGCAGCAGGGGCTTGCCCTCTTGATTACCCGATTCATCAGTTATATAAGCACAAGTGGTTCACACCCGCTCTTTGTCTTTCTCATTAGATACATATATCAGTTACGCTTGTCTTTGTACTAACGGTCGGTATGGGCACGACCACACGTGATTGTGCTTATACTTCTGTTACCAATATGCTTTGAAATTGAAATAACGGAGTCTTTGAGCACAAAATTTCATATATAACAATTACAAGTTTCCTGATTTATGTCTTATACTTACAGCGGTAGAAGAGAAATTTCAAAACAAAAATGAAGAAGAGTAATATCGTCTTTTAATTCTTTCCTTATTGAATTCTCATGCCCACCCTGATAAGCTGCCACTGATAACCATGGGAATAATGTTGGTGGTTGAGTTTATTGATAATAACAGTCATCAAAAATATTATCGGTAATGGATACATTCAATTCAAGAGATTTTAAACAATCACATCAGTTTATACATCAGTCATCATTAAACCGAGTTTAGGTGTTTGATATTGTTTGATACAACTCGCCCTAAAACATCAACTGACAGTTTGGACGAACGGTTCTACATCCAAATCTCTGATGAAAATGATCGTTCGCCGACACGTTCATGAACGTGTCCAGTTTTTGTTGGAACGCATTTTTATCAGTCCGTGGAATTGTCGGAACTTGTTGGAACAGAAATGTTGTTATGCCCATGATCGTGACGTTCACGTACGCATAATTCCGCTTGGTTGGAACAAACCTATAATGAACGTACTCGTTATGTCATCAGTCATTTTTGGTTGAGCGCGAATTTTAAACTAATGGCATTTTTATTCAAATAATTTCATCTTGATAGGTAATTTCAAGCAGAAAAAAAGGTAGAACGTGTCGCGGGACACACGGTAGGAACTTTAGTTCCTTTTAAGCAAAAGTTATGTAATACATCTGACGTTATAGATAAACAATTTGCATATTCTTTGGTGGTTGAGTAGTAAGCACACCAGACTCTCACGCGGTAGACCCGGGTTCGATTTCCCGCGAGGAATTTTTTTTTATTGTTTATTTTATTTTAAATAATTATTCTGCTTGATATTAATAACAACAACAAGTAGACGTTTGAAACATTTAGCAGAATATTTATTATTATAGATAATGGTACGGTACCCTCCATGAGGGAGTCCGACTGGCAACATCTACTTATAACAGCATCGTATATTTAAAAAAGGAAACCGTAGCATTATACAAATTGGACATTCGTTTACCACAAAATCAGTGGAAACGTAAAATTGAACTGTTAAATTTTTAATTTGAAGTTATATTACAGTTTATAGAAATTTTTATTTTCTAGATTTTTTCCTAAGTGGGTCGTAGAAAAAATATGCTGCTCGACTCGTGTGGATTGTCCATATCGCACTTCAACGATTGAGCACTCCGCCTACGGCGTCCTGCTCCATCTTCGTCCTCGTGCGATATGGCCATCATATCCACACTAGTTGCACAAACTACAATTTCTTTCAAAATATGCCCTTTTACATTTAAAAACTACCTGCCAAATGTCAAATCAATTTATCCATCCATTTTAAAGTTATCGAATTAAAACATTCAAGTTTTCAAAATTTCAACACCCTGTATTTCGAAAAGTAGCTAGACCCCTTAATCGCGCAAAAAAAATTATGGAAATAATAGTAAAAATGTATCCGAACAAATTCAAGTAGATCACTAGCACTGCGAATACCAGCTTTGCATAGAATTTCAATATAGCATCGGTGGTTCAGTGGTTAGAATGCTCGCATTGCACGCGGGCGGCCCGGGTTCGAATCCGGGTAGGAGCATATTTATTATTATGAATCGCTGCTTCGTAAACGAGAGAGAGAGACTTAGGAGGCACAAGCACGCAAAAGGAAGGCACATAACGAAGCAATGTAACATAACGTAGCGTAACGTAACGCGTAGGTTAATAATAGAAGAAATTATTAACCACTAATAGGGAAATTCAACTTCTCAGTTGGCTAGAAGAAGCAATAATTGTCAACTTCACAGCTAGTAGTGGAAAAAAAATGTTTTTCTTAGAAGTTGAATTTCTCTATTAGTGGTTAATAATTTTTTCTGTTATTAACCTAGGTCAATAATGGACAAATTTAAATATTTTGTGAATTCAGGAGTAGTAGTTCAACAAACACTTGTGCAACATAGTTTTGTATACCCAGGAGATTGTCTTTAACATATTTGCTTCTTGAAATTATCTATCAAGTTGAAATTATTTGAATAAAAATGTTATCAGTTTATGGTTTAAAATTCGCGCTCAATCAAAAATGACTGATAACATAACGAGTACATTCATAATATAACGAAAACTGACAGTGTACTTGTCAGACAGGGTAAACGCTTCTATTGGTTAGGTTAGGTAATTATTTTTTATTTTTGTCTTGAATTTGGCTAGTTACAGTAGTGGAAAAAAATGTATATACACCACGGTGGTGAAGACATTTATAAACCTCGTACTTTATTTCCCTCGGGGCTAAGCCCCTCGCGAAATAATCTTGGTGCTCGGTCAATAATAATAGTCTTCACCACCTTGGTGTATACTACTTCACTTTGAGCAACTAATATAATTATATACTATAAATGTAATAGATATTTTTAATGGGTGCTTAGCTTATACAAGGTGTTTCAAATAGTAATTATCTTACTTTTATGAATATATATGTAATTTTAATAACACTAACGATCCAAGACGTGATAAAACGAGGTCAAGAAAGTCATTTACCCCGGTAAATTTCGTTTTCGCGGTGTTAATCTTAAAATTACAAATTTATTCCTAATTAACATATATATCTTGAACAATGAGAACATAATCAGTGTAAATATAACTGTGAAACTACGTAAGACTCGGAGCCGTCATCAACGGAGCGTTAAAAGCATGGTAGTAACTTTTAATAATGTTAGTTACAGTTGGTCTCCTGAAAATCCATCGTGAAAGAATTCTCATTAAAGGCCAATTAATATATAACGTGCTTCAAAAAAAAATTATGATCGCATGTTTAAAATTTTGGAAGACTTTGCGGGATATCTCTATTGATGTGGGTCATTAAATGTTATACTGAGGAACGAGGATTTTGGTCGAAATTTCAAAACTTCTTCCGTGGCTCTTATGTAAAGGCTATCTATACTTTTAGCTGTTGCTCATGGAAGTCTTGAGATACAGCTGTCAAAAGTCTATAGATAGATAGATAGATAATTTATTAGTCTTTACCATCATACACATATGACATAAGACAAGTCAGACACAGTATAAGACTATAGTTAAAACAATTAAAATTAGAATTAAAATGTATACAGACAACAGCATATAACAAACATTCGGTATAAACAAGAATATAAATGAAATAATATAAAATATAATAAAAAATTACATATTCAAAGTTTGAAATACAAATAGATCCAAAATTAGGTGAGGAATTAAGAGATGTAACGCCACCTACTAAATTCATCTAGCGAGTAAAAACAATATTGTATTTAACATTTTTTAAGACTAGTTTTGAATTTCTTGAGTTGGTTTATTTGTTTGATATCATCTGGTAACCGATTGAAAAATTCACCCCCGGCATAATATATGTTGGCGACTTTTTTAATTGAGAACGACTAAATTTGTTCAAGTGAATATCACTCTTAGATCTCGTATCGTGATTATGTATGTCACTATTTTTCTGAAGGTTTTTTGTGTTGATAAAGGTATAAATTAGAAGTTTGTATAGATATATGCCTGTGAACGTCAGGATGTTCTGTTTGGTTATTTAACGTTACAGTTGTGGAAAAATCAAGCGAACAATGTATGTATATTAGGGTGACATTCACTCAGACCTAAAAGATCTATTGTACCCTCTCACTTCTACTTTTAGCTCCCTTTTAGTCTCGGAGACTAATAGCTTGTTTACTCCTATTTACTGGAGGAATTTTAGGATGCCTGCAGGCTTCAACTTTTATTTTATGTAAGACGTGTAAAATTTTGTGAATGGATTTTAATGAAATGCCAAGAAGATGAAGATTTTATAAAAAAAATTATTGATGAATCGAAGTTTACTAAAAATGGTAAACGGTAAAAATGGTTTGTTCAACCGCCATAACAGTCACTTCTGGAGTGACAAAAATCCTCAGGTCACATGTTCAATGTTTTTTGTGCTGTGAAA
The DNA here is from genome assembly GCA_910591685.1 of Galerucella tenella. Classification (NCBI taxonomy): domain Eukaryota; kingdom Metazoa; phylum Arthropoda; class Insecta; order Coleoptera; family Chrysomelidae; genus Galerucella; species Galerucella tenella. The sequence goes on along the minus strand of CAJUYH010003855.1, from coordinate 10,555 downwards.
AATAATAAGATATTCGCTCTCATGATTTATGACGAAAATTTAAAGGGAGAGTGTTACTGCAACATCTTACGGCAAGTAATTGTACCAGCAATGCACGTTTTACCTAATAATAATAATAATAATAACAAGATGGTGCACCGGCTCACGATCTTCGAGGAGTAGGCACATTACTTGATGGAATATATAACGATAGATGGATAGCTAATGAAGGTCCGTTTTTCTGGCCACCAAGATCCCCACAATTATCACCATTAGATAACTACATTTGGGTATATGTTAAAAATAAGGTATTGGCTGAACCTGTCACTACTATGATAAACAAAGTCCTCCACGTTTTTAACGAAATAGATGGAGAATCACTATCAAGAGCTGCTAATGAAAATCTGATAAAAAGAGTCCATAAATGTTTGGAAGTTGATGGGCAACATTTTGAGCATTTGTTGCATTAACAAGCTAGTGCCTTATCATCTTTGATAGTATCTGTATAATTGTTCAATGTTTAACTCAATAAATGAATACCACATAGCCTATAAGAAAATTATTTTTTTGTGACAAAAATGTATAAAGCTGATTTATTTGAAAACTGCAGGAGATAGGTATAGGATATAGTAATACATATCGATAGTGGGCAACGTATTCTTGTAAAATAAATAATCACATACAGGGTGTCCCATTTGAAAAAAAGGAATTACGCGAAGATTGTGGATTCCGTTTTTATTCCAATTTTGTCAGCACCCTGTATAACAAAAAAGGTAACTTCACAGTGTAAACCATAAAGCGGTATGTGGTAAATAGTTCCTAGGAAATTTGAACTTTCATTCAAATAACATTAGAGGATATTAAATTTTATGTACATGGTAAAAAAGTGTAATTTTCATATAAAACACATTACAACTCAAAAACGGTTCAAAATAGGCATAGGGAAGTATTAAGAAAAAATGTTCAGAATAACGTAAATATTTCTAAAATTGAAAAATATACAGGGTCTTTCATTGAAAATTACAAATTCTACTGGAAGTAGAAAGGTGACGGCAATATTTTCATTCAATAGCTCATTATTCAAAACCCCTCCATGCCAATTTTCATAATTCAGATACCTTTAGTTCTCGAAATATTTTTTATTGACCGTTTATCTGCCGCACCCTGTATACTATCGCTCTAGGTATGAATTGTTTTCAAATTCATTTTTGTTGATGTATCATAAACGAGGTAAAGGAAATACGATGAAAATAATACTAAAGGAGGTCATTATGATAACAACAGGGTTTTATAAGAAATATTTATTAATCAAAATTGAGCGCACAAGAGAAGTCGACCGTTATTGAAAGTTTTTGACAGAATTCTTACTTATCCCAATTATCCCACCAAATAAACACAGAGGAACATTTTATTGTTGGTTACCGCAATCTGTTTATGGAAACTGAAACAACAGCAACAGTTCCGTAAACATTCTATCTACACCAAAGTACATTCTTGAGAATGTTTCGTTGTGTTGCTGCAACAGGAAACGTTGTGTCTACTCCAGTTCAGTGTGTGATCCTAGTTTCTAAACAATGTGGTGCGACGAAGATTTACAGGCAGCAGCAGTTGCAATTGTAATTATTTTACAAAAAGAGAATTAACGAGTCCGTAAATGTTGGACTAGACTAAGTCTTTTAGACAGAAATTCATATGGTGTCATACGTATTTTAAGTTCATTAAAGAAATATGATATAATATCGGAATGTATTGGAAATGGATATGTAAAAAAAATTTTGTCGTATGAGTAGTACTGATGTGGAATGGTTACATTCACACTTCGATTTCTTGCAACGGGAGATTCATATACTTCTCTGATGTACTTATTTCGAATGTCCAAACAAGCAATTTCCTTAATTGTACCAGACACAAGCTTCGAGTGAGGAACAAGCAACAACAATATGTCCACAGTGATAAAAATACCGTTGAGAAACAAATAATGTTCACCAATGTTTCTATATCTCCTTTGATCTTTGCCGCTAAATATGGAAACAAGCAACTTATAGGAACTTTTGTTGCTGCAACAGTAAACAACGAGGAACTTCCCTTTAACGCTCTCTGGTATGACTCCTATACCAGCAGATTATAGGAGAGTTCCAAATAACCTGTTACTTCATTTACTTCAAAATACTCTATATTTAGTTAATTGGTCCCATCTCTTTCCTGACATAAATTTGGTTTGAGCCTGATATTTGCAGATAATGGTATTACACTTACCATTTGGGCATTCAGCAGAAGTTTTTGTTTGCTAAACATACAGTTCAATAGTTTTTTTGTTATATTGTTTTTTTCAGCATAAGTATATATCAATTAAAAACATGTCAGTATTTTAGTATAATATCTATTTATTCTATATTTATTGTTATTGAATGTTAATGACTTCAAAATAATACCTATTATTGCTACAATTGTTTTAGAAAATGAAGATAATGATTTCTTGCCAAAAAAAGTACCTTTATGATAATGCAAAAATCTTTGATACTTTTACAAAAATATTAACTTTTCATGAGAGGATTTTGTTACTTATGCATTTATTCACAACTATTCTTAGTTTCAAGCCCAAATCATCTTGCGCCGGAAAAATATTTTGATTTATACAAGGTGATGTTATGAAATTCAGCAATTTACAGTTAGTTCTTTCATAAAGAATTCGCTATTTTTATTTTTGAGCTGTTTTGCTGTACACTAATTTTTTATGAAATATAAAAAATACAGAAAGAGGAATTCTAAAGAGTATGTCTTGTTTATTGGACTAAATATGGGTTCCAATAGCCGATATTGGAAGCAACCCCTTAGTGAGGCACAATTATCTGCTGAGGCTGAGTTGCTTGATTTAGAAATTACTGAAGAACAAGCCGAAAACTCTGATGTAAATGGGGATTCAGATGCAGAAGATAATTTACTTGGTGAACCTGAGCTCCAGGTTCTACAAGGGCATCTTTTTCATCCGGAAGTCCTTCTGGATCAGTAACTTGTTCATCAGGACTCTCGACACCAACACCCCAATCTTCAAGGAAAAGGGAAAAATTGGATCTATATGTTTTATTGCCATCTATAATTCACGAAGAAAACCTATGAATCATCTACAGTATCGCAGTAAACTAGTAGATCTGCTGATTTTGAACTTTACTGATAGACAAAAGCCAGGTCCCCCCTCAGGTCCTTGGCGCATTTGAAAACATTAGTCACTTACCACAAAAAACCACTTCGCGGAGGTTCCAAACGAGGATTACAAAAAAGAAGCAACGTTATGTGTATAGGTTGTGAAGTGGCATTATGTATAGAGTGCTTTGTACCCTATCATGGCTATCATACAAATAAAGTTTGATTTATCTTATGTAATATCTACATTTTTTATCGAATAAAGTATTTTATTTTTTGTGCAAATTGTGTATTTAGATATAATCTATGTATACATTCCAATAATTACCTTCCAAATGCACGTCATTATATATTTTTTTCGGTGGTACATGGGGTTTACCAGGGAACGTTTGGTCTTGAATGTTCACTGGAAAAAGGTTTACCGGACTAAAAAAAATGTAAAAAATCAATTTTTCAAAAAAAAAGTTTTTAGTTTTCCAACATTATTTCAGATAGTTAAGTCCAATTTGGAATAAATTGTTTAACTGAGTAATTTTGCGCGTTAAAGGGTTATAAACTTTTGGCAACATTCAGAAACAAGTTCCAGGAACATGCAACATAAAAAAAATGTTCCTATGTGTTGCTTTCGGTGTGGACGTGGCTTTATAGTTCGTATGGTGTTTTTCTTGGTGGTGTTGCCCTTTTTTTTTCCTTAGTCACTTGATGAGTTGGTTTGGTATTCAACACTTGGCGTTGACTCTCCTTGTCGTCTACCCGTATAGGAACTGCTTCTATCCTTGGTATCCCTTTTCATCTAATTTTTATACATTTGGTTTCCACATCTTCAGTTTTTCTTCTCAATCTAGCACCAACCTTTAGATGAGATCAGTTTTTATTTGTCGTGGATTTTCGACGTCTATTTGTAACTTCTCCATTCCCTCGCCATATGTGTAACGTTTTTTTAAATGTATGCAATTTTGAATTATATAGTATGAAGTGGTTAGATCAGATTAAACAACTTTTTTTATTTTTGTTACAGGTTTTTAGTTCTAACAAGTAAGAAGATGAACGGTATAGAAAACCACACTAATGGATCTAGCGAACTTAATGGATGCGGCGACATAATCACCCAAAATCAACAAAAAGGCTGTTGGACGATCGGTCTTATTAATTCCAAGTGTAGGTACTTAACGGCCGAAACGTTCGGTTTTAAAATCAACAGCAATGGTACTTCTCTTAAAAAGAAACAAATATGGACTTTGGAACCCGATAACTCCGGTAGTGGAGATAGTAAGTTTTCTTTATTATTAGTCGACAAACTTATCTTGAAAATTGAAATAACATTCCAGAGGCGCACTAAGATTTAGTTTTATTTTTACATTTGCATTTGACGATAGTTTGACTAAACCACTATTATATGCAAGCTAACCTCACTCAATCACCTGTATACCTGCATAATTTGTTGAAGTATGTTTTTTATTGTTTTCATGTGGTTTTATGCCACCCCTACCATAATATTTCATTTAATAACATTATTGAGTAATAAAAGAACCTTAGAAAAAAAATTCCATGCATTTTCAACTGCAGCCATATAACTACCCAACTTTTTTTTTAGTAAAAAACAAAACAATCCCACCTAATTATGAAAGGTACAGAATGGAACGACACGTCGAGTTAGTTGATTTATCAAGCGTGGATAAACAGTGTATTTCTTGCATTTAATAAAGTCATTTAACGTATGCCATTCATCACTATAATGTCTGACAATATAATTCCCATGATTACTAGATATAATGTAATATAACAATCATTCGGTGTCAATTTTTTATTTATATCTCGCATATTATTTATCGAAGTTGTAAGAAGATTGTTATAAATTATTACAACAGTGGCGTCGTTATGTAATATACAGGGTGAATCACGTTGGTTTGGTTAGCGAAACGGTAGAAGTTTTAAAATGTTTGTCACTATAATTGTACATTCATATAGGCTACATTTTAAAATTATTTTGAAATATACAGGATATTCCAATAACGTGTGGCGTAACAAACTAACAAAGTTATATTTTTTTATTGCCACTAAAAAATAAAATACTCCTTCACAGTGGTTCCCTATACCTATATACAGAGGATTCCGAGTTATGCTGACTTTTTTTAAAATGTGAATATGTCGAAAAAAAAAATAACTTATTGATATAACAAATTCTAGAGAATTTTCTCTTACATCTAAATAGTTAGACATTCGTTGAATGTATTCCACGGTTTATTACTAAACATCTCTTTACAGGGTGTTAAGAACTTTCAGTTTCATTATTAGATCATTCAATGTGTAATAACCCTATATTTTAATGATTCACCATGTTCAAAAAAAGGTCCTCTTTCTTAATTTGTATGCTAAATAGATTTTAAAACATCTCTCTAAATTTTAAACTAATGATCTTGGCATAGTTGTAAAAAATACAGTGAAGCTGCTAATTATGCACAATTATTATAGTTGCTGAGGTACAGTACTTACCGATAAGTATTTAATCACCTACATAATAAAAAAAACACATTCTTAATAAAGCAAATACATTGAAATACTACAAAACGAACAATAAATTATTAAAAGCAAAAAATGAAAAATTACTATAATATATTATGCTCAAAATGCTTGACATCTTGTGCAATGCAACACGTGATTCTAGCTTCCAACGATTTACTTACATTATTCAACATATCGGGTGTTATAGACGCGAAAGCGTTCGAAATTCTTAATTTCGTATCGCCTGGAGTAGTAGGGGCCTACACAATATTTTTAATATAACCTTATTTGAAGAAATCCATCTTGGTCAATTCTGGTGACCTAGCCTGGCCGATTATAGGGACCGCCTATACCTATCCATTTATTTCTAAATTTTTTAAGCTCATAACAGCACGTGAAAAATGAGCAGAAGCTCCGTCCAATTGTAGCCACATTTTCTTCCGGATGCTTTCCCATAAGGATCTAGAAGTCTTTTTAAAAAAAACTCAAAAATTTTCTTCCATCGGTGTTGGCTATTAGAGTTTTTTTTTAATTTTTGCTTTTAATAATTTATTGTTCGTTTTGTAATATTTAAATGTATTTGCTTTATTAAAAATGTGTTTTTGTTTTATTATGTAGGTAATCAAATACTTATCGGTTAAAAAAGAGCCAGACCACCTCAGCAACTACGCTTCACTGTTTTTTTACAACTATATGACAAGATCATTAGTTTAAAATTGCAGGGAATTGCACATTTGAAAATCGATTTACCATTATACATATTATACAATTTAAGAAAATTATACTTATACCATTCGAAAGAGGACATTTTTTTTAACATGGTGAATCATTGAAATACAGGGTGTTCCATTTAAAATAAGCCCGATATTACACATTGAATGATCTAATAATGAAACTGAAAATTCTGAACACCCTGCAAAGAGATGTTTAGTACTAAATCGTGGAATACATTCAACGAATGTCCAACTATTTAGATGTAAGAAATTTTTTTTTTGAATTTGTTATATCAATGAGATTAGTTTTTTTTCGAAATGTTCAAATTTTAAACAAAGTCAGCATAACTTGGAACCCTCTGTATTTAGGTATAGGGAACAACCTTGAAGAAATATTTTATTTTTTAGTGGCAATCAGAAAATGGAATAAAATAGAAGGTGTCTCATAAGAAAAAATATAGCTTTGATACGCCACACTTTATTGGAACATCCCATTTATATTTCAAAATAATTTTAAAATGTAGCCCATATGAATGTACAAACTACTAAAGTGACAAACATTTTAAAACTTCTACCGTTTTGCAATAAACCTCCATACCGTTGGTCATTCATTCATTCATTCATACGTTTGGGTTGGGCTCAACAGCCCAGGCACTGAACTGAACTGAACACCCATGTTATCTATAAACTTCCATTCCAGAAGCCTCGTGTCTTCTATATATATAAACTGGTAGTTTATCTTCTGTAAGTTCCTTGTGGCATTACTTATTCTTTTTTCTCTTATTCTTATGGGAATCACCACAATAATGTTTTTTATTTCGACGTTTCGGTAGCGTTCCAGCTACCATTGTCAAGATTAACTAGTAATAAAATTAATAAAATAATTTTTGGTCCCTATCTGATACAACGAAAAAATATGACAACTAGACAATCAATAATATTTTGAAGTTTAAGACTACAAAGAAAAAACTTACTCAGTAAACTCTTAGTATGGATGTGTCCTTGTGTCAGCCTCCATTTGAGTTGGTGTTCCTTAACTAGCCAGTTCCTGACTTCCCCTCTTATGTAATCCTTGGTGATTTCACAAAACGGTTCCGGACCTGTGGATTCTCCTTTAGAGCCTTCTTTAGCTAGCTGGTCTGCCAATTTATTCCCTGCAATCCCCTCATTCAACCTGCAGATCAAGTCATCTACAATTAGGTTCCATAAAAGTGGTGAAAGTACTCCACCTCGAGGACATCCCTTAGTTGTCCTAACTGTGTTAGTTATATCATGCCTATGTGCTGTTATTCTCCTTCTCCTATGCTCGAGCATGGATCCTATCCATTTGCATATTGTGATGTTGACGCCGTTGGTCGTGATTCACCCTGTATAAGTGACACATTCCAAAAGACTCCAGTGCCGTACAAAGAAATTATCGCTTACTGTAGCGAAATATTTTGTACAAAAACTGGCATAACGGAATGTGGTTTGTGTTGAAGTGTTGAAACTATGTTATGTTATGTTGGCAATGTGAATATTAGGGCAAACCTGGGTCAAATCAGGAATTGGTGTGTTTTGCGATAAATTAAGATGCTAAAGCGTCGAAACCTGCACGACACTCCAATAAACGAAATAAGCGCTATTCAGTAAAAAGTGACAGCATGACAAAAATCATAATTATTTTTTTTTCTTCCAGGTTTAATCTACCTCAAATCGCATTTGGGTAAATATTTGGCCGTAGATTCGTTTGGAAACGTAACTTGTGAAAGTGAAGACAAAGAACCGGGTTGTAAGATGCAAATTAGCGTCGCAGAAGACGGTACCGGAAGATGGGCCCTTCGAAACGTCGTACGAGGGTAAGACTATAATTGTCACACGGATGGAATTTGTATAAAAGCATTTATTAACTGTAATTTCTTGTTTGCAGATACTTCTTGGGCGCTTCCTCAGACAAATTAACCTGCACCGCGAAAGTACCGAGCGATGCGGAATTTTGGCATGTCCATTTAGCCGCCAGGCCTCAAATGAACTTGAGATCCGTCGGCAGGAAACGATTTGCTCACTTATCGGAGAATCTCGACGAGATCTACGTCGATGCGAACGTTCCCTGGGGCGAAGACACGCTTTTTACACTCGAGTTCAGATTAGAGGAATCCGGCAAGTACGCCATTCATACGTGCAATAATAAGTACCTTTCGATGAACGGTAAGTTGAGAAAAAATTATTATTTTTAATTTAAAGTTAATTCCTGCTTGTTTGTTTTCAGGAAAATTAGTTGATTCTTGTACTAAAGACTGTCTTTTTTCTGCCGAATACCACAGCGGTCAGTTAGCTCTTAGAGACAGAAACGGTCAATATTTAAGCCCGATCGGCTCAAAAGCTGTACTTAAAACTCGTTCGAATACAGTCACCAAAGATGAACTTTTTTCTTTAGAAGATTCCCTTCCTCAAGCTAGCTTCGTAGCCGCCTTAAATACCAGATTTGTATCCGTCAAACAAGGTAAGTACTGCTGTTTTTTTGGTAATCAGTATATTATTTTTTTTCTTACTTCATTCATCAACCTTTATTTGTTCCCCATTTTTTATTTTCCACTTGCATATTTATTTTTATTTGCACCTTGTATATCAATTTTTTTGTGTCCCAATATTTTAATTTCAAATTATATCTCGAATTTTATTTTTTGGACGCATTATACTAAGTTTTGTTTGCACTCTTTATATTAATTATAATTCTTGCACGAACTTTATCAACTTTGCACTCTAATTATTAATTTTTATTTTTGCATGATATTAATCTATAATACCTCTTGAATTTTCTTATTTTCTACGCACTATATTAATTTTCTATATTCTATATTCATTATCAGTTTGTTCCAAGAATATTAATTCTAATTGTCACACACTGTATATCAATCTTTATTTGTCCCAGAATATTAATTTTCAATTACACCCTGAATATTCTGTACGGTACCTATTAGTCCATGGAATTGGTACATTTTACCTTACATGAAATGAGGTAGTTCTGATTTTTTGATATGTTGTATCTGATGAAGTGGTAATAACATATCCAAATTTTCGACCTCGAAAGCCCTCCGGATCATTGTTAAATATCTCAAAAACCTAAAATTTCGATACTTTTTTCAGGCTTTGCCAATTTTAACCACCAAGGACTAATATTACGGCAAAAGTAGTTATATACAATCTAAAAGCAAACAAAATTTGCAAAAAAACTAAACTAATTTCGTCCTTGTAGGTTGAACAGTTTCTGAGTTATGGCAGTTCAAACTTTCCTTGCAAAATTTCCAAAATAATTTTTTTTTAGTTTTTGTCGGTTTTAACCATCAAGAAACTATTTTACTAAAAAGTTATCATAACAATAATGGAGAAGGGCTAATCTTTCAACAAAATGACACTAGTTTCGTTTATGAGACTTAATAGTTCTTGAGATACAGATGTCCAAAGCTGATGAGATTAGCAATAAATGAAATAAGTGTTATAATTATATAAAAACGTTGTAGTAAGTAAAAATTTACTGATGCGTCGATCAGATTGATATCCATAAAAAACCACTGTTACGTTTGGCCCGTATCGATTATTCAAGTATTTGACACACCTTGAAGAGATTTCTCCAAAAGACACATTCCGAGGCTACACAACTTTGTGGAGCAGATATCCACCATCTACAACCACGTACGCATCCTTCCTCTGTTCGTTCTCATCCAGACTCACAGGATTGAAAGCTGACTTCGTACCCTTTCTAATTCCACCTTCAATGAAAAGTCCCATAGGAAATGGTGACAATTCGTGTGTAAATAATTCCTTCAGTTCTTCGTCAGTCTTCTTCAAAATGAATAGTCTGTGGAACAGAGTGAGAGAATTAATGGTCACCGTTCTCTGTCCAATCGAAACAGAGCAGGCAGAAGAGGCAAGCGTTTTCACTGTATTTTTTCTACTAAACTTTACATTTTCAAAGATTTCACCAATAAGTTTTTTACATATAGTACGTATCTACCGCATCAACTTTGAACAGCTGTATCTCAGGTGCTATTAGGTGTAATTAAACGAAATAAGTGTCATTTTGTTGTGAGATTAGGCATTCTTCACATCATAATTATACATTTTTCTGAAAATACTTTCTTAATTGTTTGAATTTGACAAAAACTAAAAAAATCTAAAATTTTAATTTTTTTGGAAATTGAGTTAACTGTATAAACCCTCACTTCGTGGAATCTACTCAT
>CAJUYH010003854.1:0-30006 GCA_910591685.1 Galerucella tenella | reverse complement strand
GTTGTTGGTAAAGAGACTATTGAAGGACAGCCAAAGTTAAATTTAACCTTAACATTTTCACCCATCGCTTTCCGATGATTAAGCTCCTTATAAATTTTGGATTGCTCATCTCTTTGGTTGGGAGTATAGTCATTTTTAATCTTAACATTCGGGTACTTCTTCATTGCAAATCTATTTTTATTTGTTAAAATTGACACTACATCTTGACGTTCAGCCAACTCAACTTTTACAGGACGAGGTTGCCCTATATTTGCTTTACCAAGTCTGGTTACTTTCAAAACATTATGATCAGTCAATGTGTTCAATTCAGTCAAAATCTCACACACCACATTGTAATAATTTAATGATTCATCGATACCATAAAATATTAAATTCTTTTCACGAAGAACTCTAGCATTGAATTCAGCATACACCTGAGACATAGACGTATCTTCAATTTTTTTCTCGAGGTTCAGTACTTTATCTTTTAATAAATCATTTTCCTGTCTTAAATTGGCGATGTTGGTTATACAATTATCAATTTTTTTATTATGTTCGGTTAACAGCTTGCGGATATCGTTCATTCCAGTGTTTAGAGTCGCTAGCTGGGACATCAGCATTTCAAACTGATTACCTTCAAATGGTACGCCATTGGGACATTGGTCAGTAGTAGTTGAGGAATCCATCATAGACAAAGTAATTAACGTTATCAGCCGCAAAAAGTAAGAACCAGTTTATGGACTATACGATAATAACTGGATCCGGCAAACAGTAGTTAATTTATATATCAAATATCTAATTGCCCAAAAATATAATATAATATGTTGCAGTGATATGTGACAGTAAATAGCTTACTCAACTCTCTTGCTAAAAATGTACACTGAATATTCACTTTTTCCACTAAAAACTGAACAAAATATCGGAGCGAAGCGGAAACGTGTTAGCATTTAGAAACGCCAACCTAACCTCCTACCTTTCATAATTAACATTAATTACATTCCTTAACTTGATTTATAACTTATTAAATTCATTTGTTTTCTTACTTCATCTATTATCTCATTAACTTCAATATAACTTCAATAATCCAAATAAAGTAGGATTACCCGCGAACCGGTAAGACTACTCCCTGAATTGATATTAGTTTGGTCTCCGAATTCACACCTGAGGTGCTCTCCACATTGAGTCGCCGTTGCAATTTATCGTGCCTTATTATTTTAAATAAATAATAGGTAACAAAATTGGCACCCGAACGTGTGTGCCTGTTTTACACATCGTCTCTCTCATCAATAAATCTTGAAACTTGGAAGTTTGGACAGTACATATCTCTTTCTTTATCTGAAAATTTAATTGTATCAATAACATAGTGTAAAGCTTAAGGATTCGTATATTCATTAATTAGTCAATTCAATTATGTTTCAGTTAATTACCTGTTCATCGTTATCGTTCAGTGACCTTCAGTCGAAACATACTTTTGAATAGTTTGCTTCCAGTTTTTTTTGCGTTGATATATTATTTTTAACTTAATTCTCATTATCTCCCATTAGTAAATTTATCGAATTCGTTGTTATCGGAAATAATTGCCTTACTTTTGATTGAAGATTTAAAAACAAAATATCTTGGGTATGCAGTGGCGTACATGCATATTTTTTTCGGTAATATTTTTGTCTTTTCTATATCTTTAGAGTATGTATCATAAGTACCTGAATTTTTTTTAGTATCTATGCTTTTTTGACGTTTCGTTGTGCAATAAACAATTCGTGAAGTATTGTAATGTTTTTCTTATTTATTTAAACTGTTTTTACCGTGCGATAAAATTATATACTCACTATGGCTAATTACTATTGATTTATTAAAGAAACACTTACACAATATGATAAACTTAATTTATATACACACTACTTAATGTCTACTAATTTATTTACACTCGGTATAATAATTGTCCTAATTTATCTTCAACACTATTTATATTCACTTTCTGTTCACTCACTGTATACTGAAACTGTTTACTGATTCACTGTATACTGAACAACTGCTATTCAATCGAAAACCGAATTCGAATCTCTAGAAATTCTTGAATATACCACCTTTGCGTATACTTCATAATTCGGCTACACTCGAGTTAAACCGTTGGCCTTGGTACGCTTCGAGAAACTTTCTAGAAAGGTCGCATTATCGTTTGCGACAGGACCGGCTTCGGAATTAGTGAGTTCGTAACATTGCCCCCTCCTTAATAGCAAGTTCCTCCTGGAACTCTTGTGTAGCGGGGGCTGGATGTTTATATAAGGCAACTGGATCCATTCCTACACTTTCCGGTCGTATGGAAATAACAGGGTACTGTCTTAATCGGATACTGATTACGTGGGAAATAGCTGCAGATTAAAATGTGGACATCGGTATCTTCGAAGATCACTTCCACCATATTCCTAATGACTCGCCAATCCAACTGGTTGCTCTCTATCTTAGGCATCGCTATTTTCTTCACGTTGGATTCCAGCACGTGGTCTCGAAGACTTCGTAGCGCTTCCCACACATTCCGGTAGGTGGATCGATCTTGAAATTCGTCCTTTGCTACGAGATAGAAGATGTGTCGTGAGTTGTGTTTGAGTTTCAGTGTTTTGCCAGGGGTCGGAATCTGTTCTGAGAGTTTTTCTGATTGTCCGAACTTCTTTCGAAAGACGAACGCTAAACCTCGTGCATTTTTGGTATTGGCTGGGATGTTGTGTGCCAGTGAATAGTCTTCCGGGAGTGTGAACAAATCTTGTCGCTGCTCTGTAGTAACTCCAAATCTAGCTTCACCGGTACCTCCATATGCGCCCATAAATTCTTCGAAAGCAGGGTCAGAATCTTCCCGGATATGGTTTACTCCTTCTTCTTTGTCATGGTCTTCTTCGCATGGCGCTAGTCGATTTTGGTGGACTACTTTCGGTTTTCCATTGGGAATCTTACTTATGCGATAGATGACGTCGTTGATCTTCTTCTTGATTAAGTATGGACCCTCCCAAGACTTTTGTAGTTTTGGAGAAAAGCCCTTTCTCCTCGTCGGGTTGTGTAACCATACTTTGTCCCCTTCTTTGAAACTGCCTTCTGTAGCCTGCGTGTCGTACCGTTTTTTCATTCTGTCGCTGGCAACTTGGAGATTCGTTCGAACCAATTCGTGTACATCGTCCATTCCTTTTCTCAACTGGATCACGTAGTCTTCTCCCGCTAGATCTTCTCCAGGACGACAACCAAATTCCAGGTCACAAGGAAGCCTCATTTCGCGTCCAAATAGGATTTTCGCAGGCGTTTCACCTGTGGACTCATTGATGGTAGATCGATAAGCCAATGCAAATAGGGAAAGGTACTGGTCCCAATCTTTCTGGTGCCTGGAAACTACTTTGGACAGGTATTTTCCAATGATCCTGTTCATTCTTTCGACCATTCCGTCTGACTGTGGATGCAACGCCGTTGTCCTAGTCTTCTTCATTCCCAGCTTCCCACAAATTTCCTGGAATACATGATTTTCGAAATTCCTTCCCTGATCGCTGTGAACTTCCAAGGGCACTCCATATCGGCTAGTGAATTCTTTTACCAATACATCCGCGACCGTTGTGGCCTCTTGGTTCAGAATCGCGTAAACTTCTACCCATTTGGTAAAATAATCCATCACGACCAGAATGTATTTACCACCATTTTCTGTCGTCGGAAATGGTCTAATGCGATCCTTTCGAATGGGCTTCCAACATTATATTGTTTCATAGGAGCCTTCCTCTTGCGATGTGGTCCATTACTCGTAGCACAATTCGTACACTTCTTACACCAGTCCTTCACATCGTCGGAGCTGTTCATCCAATAAAACCTTTCACGGACACGCTGAAGGGTTTTCTTAACTCCCAGATGACCTCCTGATGGACTGTCGTGTAATTTCCTCAGTACCTCAGCTACTCTCGATCTCGGGATAACTATTTGTCGTCTATTTTCGGAACCATCATCGTTTTCAAGGACTCGTTTCAACAGGCCTTCTTCTAGGACAAGGGAGCCCAATATGCCTTCAGTGTTGGTGAAAATCTTGACACTTCTTGCCAGATAGGTCGCCGATTTTCTTGCTTCCATTGCCGGATCATCTTTAGGTGTGGATCATTCTCTTGATCTTCTCTAATCCTGGTGGGTGACCATTCTTCAGTGCTTACTGTAGTTCATGAGACTACAGCTTCCTCAGATTCCACCTTGTTGCAGTGGGAATAGTCTGGTTGGCATGGTCGTCTAGACAGGGAGTCGGCTTTTCGGCGACTCACACCAGCCCTAGCTCGCCACAATTCCAGCATCTAATATTCCTCGGCTTTCGTTCTACCATGCTTTTCATCAAGTTGACTAAGAGGTCAAATTTATCTTCGTCACCATCTTCTTTAACGGTCCTAACTTTGTTATATTCTGACGCCTTCGTGGCTGCTTCATATTCAAGGGCAGCAGTCAATGCATCGACCAATGTTTTGGGATGGGCTAAACGAAGCGTCCTCTGCATATCAGGGTCACGTAAGGCATTAATAAAGGCCTGGATGCCTAGACATTCCATCATGTTTTCTGGTGCTGATGGATAAGCAAATCGGACTAGTCGGGCAATATCCACTCCATACTCTTGAAGTGTTTCGTCACGTCTCTACCTTCGATTCTTTATCTGGGATTGGTACAAGTGTTCTAGATGTTCGTGGCCATATCGCATATCCAACCTCTTCTTCAGCTGCTCGAAGTCATCCGTTTCTTCAAGAGGTATTGTCTGAAGCACATCCAATGCATCTCCTCGAAGCGCGATGGTCAAGTTTACTGCCTTCTCCCTGTCTGACCAATTATTCGCTCTAGCGGCTGCTTCACATAGTTGGTCCACGACATCTTTCCGTCGAACGTTGGGGCCTTGACTCGAGCAAAACTGCCAATATATTCTATCTTGGGAAGTGTTTCTGGCTTGCAGGGTTTTATTTGCTCGATCTTCTTTTCTTGTGCTGGCATGTCTTGTGATCCTGAATTTGCCATTTTTCTCTCTTACTCCTGCATTTTCTCTTCCATTGTTGTTATTTTATTCTCCATATCTGATTTTAGGGAGGAAATTTTATGTTCGACTTTATTTTCGACAGCGGTAATGTCATATTTTATTGACAAAATATCTTTTTGTGTTTTTTGAGTATTTGAGATACCAAAAACGCTGTTCTATTGAGAACAACTTCCCGTGAATGTTTCAAATTTTCTGGATTTATCTAGCTTTATGCACCTTTGGAGTCTAGAATCTTTTGGAAAAAAATTTTATGCACAAACATTTTCTGAACTTCCTGCTTTATGCAAAATTTGGATTCGGATATGGTTGTAGCATTCCCTTATCGTTAGTATATTGAGAAATTATCTTTGTTTGCTTGGTAGCACTTTCTGTATCTGTATCTGTAGAGTAGGGAGGGTGAGTGTGTAGGCTCACAACACTTAGGCCACATGTAACCCATTGTACATCCTCCCGAGGAGTTGTCCTCCTAGGTCATTGTCCATCCTGTCCTTCTCAGGAAGGTGGACAGGTCACATCTCCTTTATATCGTTAGGTGTAGGCCAAGACTCACCGAACACACACTTTCTTATTGACGATAACTCCGGACACTCGCATACGTCATGCCTGACAGTTTCATCTTCCTGTTCACACATCCTGCATAGAGGTGTGTCCACTAGCCCCATAGTATGGAGGTGTTTACTTAGTTGACAGTGACCAGTCAGTAATCCTACTGTTAAACGTAGGTTTTTCCTGGTCATCGCTAAATATTTCTTCGGCGCCAGCTTCCGAGGGTCGCCCAGGGTGATCCTGGCAAAACTGCATCCTTTGATTCCATCCCATCTCTTGAGGGATTGAGCATGGGTGTAACGTTTGGCTAGTTCCGCAATTGTCGAAGTCGTTAGGTCGTAGGTGTCACTGGGTCCTAGAATTTTTAGTCCAGCGGCTTCCCTGGCTAAAGAATCAGCAATGCGATTTCCTTTACTCCTGTCGTGCCCTTCAACCCACCTCAGGATAATGTTGTTATCTGCCGAGACGTCAGCTAAATCTTGGTGGCACTCTAGTACTAGCCTCGATATAACACGTTGTCTGTTCAAGGCTAATAGGGCCTGTCTACTATCAGTGCAAATTATTATGGTTTTGCCAGAAATTCCTCTTCTGGTTAGTTCTTTTGTGGCAATTGAGATACCAGCCAGTTCTGTTGGAACCACGCTGGTATTGTTCCCCATTCCCCACTTAATCTTGAGGCTCAGTGCTCTCGAGTAAACTCCACAGCCTGAGCCTTCTTTCATTTTTGAACCATCTGTATATATGCGTATTGCATTTGCAGCATCTGGCTCTGTGTTCTGTTTTATTTGAATTTTGTAGGGTTTGTTAAACAAAAACCTGGGTTCAATTGCATCGTTGGCTGCCTGCAGGAGAGGTAGCGCAGTGAGCGCTTCCTTCCATAGCCTCAACCTCAATTGGCCCATTCCTACTTCGGGGTTTACACCAGCCGTGCGCAATCGTACCATGGCCATTAACGCAACCTCCTTGACGTGTAGGTCCAGAGGGGTCAGACCAGTAATTAGTTCCATTGCTGCAGTTGGTGTTGTTCTCATGGCTCCTGTGATGTTCAAACAAGCCATTCGCTGTATTTGATATAATTTTTGGATGGCCGTTGCTTGTAGAACCTTCGGTCCCCATGCAATTGCTCCATACGTTAACATGGGTCTTATTATTGCAGTGTAGATCCAGGTGACTACACGAGGCGACAGACCCCATGTGCGTCCCACTGTCCTCCGACACTGCTCATATGCCACATATGCTCTTTTTGCTCTGCTGTGTAGATGAGAGTTCCATGTTAGTCTCCTGTCGAGGGTAATACCAAGGTATTTCACCTCTTCCGAAAAGTTTAGTTTGCTTTTGAAGATTTCGGGAGGTTTCAAACCCGATAAACTTCCTTTCCTGGTGAAAAGGACCATCTCAGTCTTTCTGGGATTGATCGACAATGAGTGTTCCTTACACCATTTTTCAATTAATTTAAGCCCATCCTGCGCCCTGTCGCACAGTGTGTTCACAAATTTGCCAGTCTGCAAGATAACTATGTCATCTGCGTATGCAATTGTGTAGAATCCATTGTTGTTGAGGTGATTAGTCAGGGTGTCTAGGACTATGTTCCACAGAAGGGGTCCTCTTACTGTAATGTCTTCTACATTGATACTTATTGCTCTACTAGAGAGCATCTTGAGTATCCATTCTCCTACTACCATAGGTACATTCCTGGAGTTGAGTTGTTGGGTAATTGTTGGAAAGGTTGTTTTATCAAACGCTCCCTCGATATCTATGAATATACCCTGGGTGGATTCTTTGTTGTCCAATGATCTTTCGATTCTGCCAACCACTTGGTGAAGGGCCGAATCAGTGGACCTTCCCGGAGTATATGCATGCTGATTTGGATGAAGTGGGTTGTGAACTAGCACTTCATCTCTTATATACCGCTCGCATAACCTCCATTGTTTTTAAAAAGAACGATGTGCGACTAATTGGTCGGAGTGCTTTTGGTAAGGTGTAGTCCATCCTACCTGGTTTTGGTATAAATACCACTCGTACTTCTCTCCACTTACTGGGAATATACCTCAGAGCTAAAGAGGCTCTGAAAATTCCAACCAGGTGCGGCATAAGAGTATCCATTCCCCATTGAAGTAGGGCTGGTCTTATTCCGTCAGGTCCTGGTGACTTGAAGGGGGAAAAGCCCGATAATAGGAAAGACAGAACCTGGGAAGTGAGTTTCCATAAGAATCTCAGCGCTCTCTTGAAGGTTGGCGGCCTTGTCGCCATTTTCGCTTGTCAGGATGCCGATACTCTTATGGTGGTCGTTCGAGAGTGCCTTCTGTAGCCTAGAAATTTGTGGGAAGTCTTCGACTGCCTCACAATAGGCTCTCCAGGCTTCTCTTTGCTTTTGTCTGCAGACTTTTTTGAACTCTTTGAGGTTGGCTTTATATATTCCCCAGTCCTCTTTGAGTTTTGTTCGTTTTGCCTTGTTAAAGGTCGTTCTCGCTGTCTTTCTGAGGTGTTCCGGCTCAGGGCACCACCAGGTATTGGTCGTGCCACCTGTCTGAACCATCCTCATCGGACAGGATTCCTTATAGGCAATGTCTATTTTGTTTTGGATAGATACTGTGTACCTTTCCAGTTCCTCATTTTTGCTGGGAGTCAGGACCTCTGTTTCCCGCAGAGCACCTATTAAGAGTCGATTGTAGAGAGCTACATCCGTCCTCTTCGGGTCACGGGATTTTACAGTGGTCCTGAGATCCTGGCTTACCGTATAGGTCAGCCAGCGGTGGTCTAAAATAGAAATATGATCTGACACTTGCCAGTCCTGAATTTTGTTTGATATTTTGGCTGTCGCCAGCACTTTTATTCTCAATATATGATTTATCTTGGTCCCTTTATCTTTTGACACGAGTACAAATAACATATTGTTTTTTTTGCACAACAAAATAACGAAAAATTATCTTCACCTTAGTACTGAATGATACATAGAAAAACATTATATTATCGTGGCATATTTCTCTACATTAGTTGATGACAGAACTAATTTTTTTTCGTAAATTCTTTATCTTAAAATTTCATTTGCGTATCTTTAAATCAGTTTTTCGACAATAAAACCATATTCAATTTTATCTATCTCGTTTAGATGTTTAACATCTTAGGTAGTTGCTTGTATCATATCGCTATCACTGTCAAAATATTTGCTGTGTTTGTGTGATGATTTTTTTAATGTTTTGCTTGCGCGATGACCAATGGCTACTGTGGACGCTAACTGGCAACCTCCCTGGTAGAACTTAGAAAAAATATCATCTAACTTTCCAGTGAAAATTTTTGACAGTCACTCTTTCAATTTTTGTCTCTCTTCTCTCTCAGTCCAATTTGTCGAAATTTTGTCTTTTTTTTAATCCTTGGATTATATTTTATCACTATGTCTGACTTTTTTTTTTCTAGACAATTCGCATCAACCCAATGGGTTATTAGCGATGGCTAATTTATTGTTCAAAATATTGTTACAAGAACTTAGATTTTTGTATACATGTTAATTGCTTTAAGGTATGCACACAAGTTACCAGCATCACATCGATCTCCTAAGATCGATCTTAAGTTGAATTTGATTGACCACTGCGATCTCTCGTGTTGGAATAAAGGACACTCCACCAGGAAATGTTTTACCGACATTTCTGTTCGACACGGTTCGCA
Organism: Galerucella tenella; assembly: GCA_910591685.1. NCBI lineage: Eukaryota > Metazoa > Arthropoda > Insecta > Coleoptera > Chrysomelidae > Galerucella > Galerucella tenella. The sequence continues at coordinate 20,792 of CAJUYH010003854.1, read as the reverse complement.
CACAGGTTGATTTGTTTTTGTTATGAGGTATGAGTGGGTAACGAACGTATGCCCGATTCTTAACATGGATAGAATATGTCTGACTTTGCTTTTCACTAGTTTATTTTTGTCTTAGGTACGTTTTTTCTTGTGAAATATGATGAAAAATTTCATATGAAAGGTTCAGTGTTGGGGAATATTTTGATTTTCCTTTTCTCTGACTATAAATTTGATAAAGACTTAACTTTCTCTCCCTACTGATTAGTAAAATAGCATTCGTGTTCTAGGATAAAGTAATTTAATAATTATCTTCCTGGCCGGATGGAATTCTAATCTGAGAATTATAATAGAAAATTCGTTGGGAATTTTTAGAAAATTTCCAAGTATTCAAAAAATATAATTTTGTAAATTTAAAATGCATAGTCAAATTAAATTAAGTTTGATAAACCCGTTGGTGCACAAACATAAAGGTTATCAAAAATTGGGTCTTCTTGATTTGAAGAAACTGTCGGATATACCTTAAGTATTCTTAGGGGTGATATTTAATCTTCATTGTCTCATCTGAATTATCTTATCTTAATTATTGTAGTTTAACTTAATTATCGTATCTTATCGTATCTAAGTGGACAAGGGATGAAAACTTGTCTACTGTACTATAATATATTTTATAGTACTTATCTTTATCTTATCTTTGCAGGCAAATAATGTCTTGTCTGTATTTATATACCGAAAGGGTATATAAATTTTTTTTTGGAAGACCATTGGCAATTTGACTTTGCAATTAGTTCAAACCTTTGTTGATATATCATGGGATATCGAGAGTTATTATCTTAATTCATTATCTTAGTTATAAATTTTTTTTATTATTTTAACGATCTTGAAATTTTATTATCTTAAAAGTTTAAAATTTCAATTTTCTTATTATCTTAAAATTTTCATTACCTCTATGTTGAAAAACTTTTAGTATATTAATTGTTTTAAACATTTTTACCTACATGCTCGAGATATCAACTTACATTACAAAAATTCTTTTTGCTTATCTACATTCAATACCTTACCTAATATCTTGTCTTCTTCAATTTTTTTTTGTATCTACTTGTTCATTACCCATATCTATCTATAATCATTCCGAAAGATTGATTTAGATATTTCACTTATAGACATGGATACAATTTGTCTATATTTCATTGCATCCCTTTTCCCTTTTTGATATTTTTTTTGTTGGATTTCTCAGTAGTGGGTGTTGAAGGGCTTAGAGCGGTTTGGAATGTGTTCCAGGGTTCAGCGTCGGGGGGTTAATCAGCCTGGGAGGCAGAGGTGGCTGAGGTATGATGTCATCAGTTGAATCTACTTGGAGGGTTATCTACTGCGTTTGTGCCAACATGGCTCACATATCGCTCTGGGGATTTTCCAACAGTACTGTTGTGGGATGCCGTTGTAAGTTTCTTTTCCCTAAAATTTCAGCTTGACAAAAGCTATATTCTGTTAGGGGGTTAGATCGAGCCTCCTTGGACTTGTATCAGCTTGTTCCAGAATTTTTTTCTTTTTTTGTTGTTGTTGTTATTCTTTCATTCAGTTTATCGATCCTAGAAGCTTCTCTATTTAAGGAACGTTGTGTTGTATTGTCATGGTGTTTCAGGTTTGGATTTCTGCTGAAGCTGAGATTGAAGATAACGACGCGACTTAACATCTCTCGCGAGGTCCTTCTCATTAGGCGGAAGTCGTTTTCTTGATCAGTGATGCACATATCCGACCAAAAATATGAGTCGTTTCAGCTTGTTTTTTTTTTGGGGTTCATATGATATTATATTATTGTATAATATATTTGAAATTTGAGCTTGACAGGAGCTATATTCTGTTAGGGAGTGAAATTAACTTCCTTGGCTTTGTTCCAAAACTTATATTAGTAGTTTCTTTATTTAGTAATTTTTTTATGGGGTTAAATTTATTGGATAATTTTTTTTTGTATTAGTGAGAGAGGATGGATGTATATTGAATAAAATAACACATAATAACACCTATGATAACCATATAATTTTTATGGATGATAATCGATGTATCTTGTGGGAAGTCTCATTTTTTTTTGTATCTTATCTCGTGACATTATCTTTGAGAACTCACAGATACAGTGATCTATCATCAAATCAAAAGTCGAATCAATTACCTTCAATATTCATCTAAATTTTCTTGTTAATTTGTATGTGGGTACCTGGTACTTATTCCTTTCTTCTCAAAACTTACCATTCAAAGTTTTGTGTATCTTTCTTTCTCCTATTAATTAATTATTTGGTAAAATTTCCTTGGAATTGTTCCTTTGCCCTTCTTCAATTTGAAAATATTTTTTTAATCAGTAAGTGTGTCACTCTCTTCTGATAACACATGGTAATAGTTATGTGTTATATAATTTTCTTTTCATTCAGCATCATGAAATTCTAATGTTTTGCATTTATAAAAAAAAAAAAAATTTAGTGAAAATTTTTTTTCCCTGGGGTGTGTAACGTTATATTTGGCCACTATCATTGGAATATTTGAATATCTACCGGACGGCGAGTAGCCAGTCCTTTTTCCTTACCAACATGTGATTCGTCGAGAACCTGTAGCACCGATCACCGCTGAAAGGCAAATTTTTACATTTAATGTGCGACGGATAATCTCCGGTGGTGAGGATCAGTATACACTGATATTGGTCAAATATTTCAATTCTTCTCTCCTATACAGAGAGAAATGAAGAACACACTACGAATATGTAAATTCTTTCTCGAAGCGGAGCATGTGAACAGGAAAAGAATATGTAACGTACGTCGATTGCTCATCGCATGGTTCAACTCAATAGCGAGTAGTAAGAATAAGCTTTCTTTCTCCTGTGAACCACGTACCAATAAGGTTCATTTTTAATTTATTTTGAGAGGTTTACCTCAAACTCTTTTTTTTCCTAAAATGCATTCAATGTGAATGGTAAGTTGCATTTACGTATATGCTTTTCATTTCTGATTCTTGATTTTATATTTTTTCCTCCTGGTGATAAGCGCCAGATACACACATACAGCGATATTTTTTTATCTTGTTCTTTTTATTTTTCTAGTTTTTCTTATTCAGTTGATAAAAGGTTTACATGTATATAGTTGAAGTCTTTAAAATATGTATATTTAGTTAATTAATTAATTCAATTTAATCACCAACCTAGAATATGATATTTCCGGATTATATTTTTCATTACATTTTTCTTATCGCCTTCTGTGATTGAAATAAGTAGTGAAATAAAATTTAGTTTTTATGTTATTTATATATTGTTTCTTTGATTTCTTTGATAAATGGAAATAAATAGGATTTCCTTAATAATATCATATCACATTTCCTTATTGCTTCTTTTGTTTTTTTAATAGTAAAATACAGGATTTTTTTATGAACCACGTTCTTGAATGAATTTTCTAAACAATTGTAAACCGAATAACTGTAGATATCCTGAATTCTACATAAAAAAAAGAATGTAACTATTGCTGATACAATGTATCTTTCTTGGCACTTTGTACCTAGAACTTTGTACCTGGAAGTTTGTACCTGGAAGTTTGTACCTGAGACTTAGTACCTGCAACTTCGTACCTGCCACCTAGGGCCTGTCCGAGGAAATTAAGGAAAGTAAATCTATGTAAAAACAACGTCCTTCAACAAAAAACAACAATATTTTTTTATTTTTTTACTGTGATATTAGTTTAAAAGTCATTATACAACTTGTAAATTTGACAACAATGTTCATATTCCTTCCCTTCCCTTCCAACATTTCCAGGTTTGTTGATAGAGAGTTGTGAGGTGAAAAACAATTCGACTAATATCATTAAGGGTGGCGCCCACTTACCTCTCTTGATTAACATTAATTACATTCCTTAACTTGATTTATTAACTTATTAAATTCATTTGGTTTCTTACTTCATCTATTATCTCATTAACTTCAATATAACTTCAATAATTTAAATAAAGTAGGATTACCCGCGAACAGGTAAGACTACTCTCTGAATTGATATTAGTTTGGTCTCCGAATTCACACCTGAGTGCTCTCCACATTGAGTCGCCGTTGCAATTTATCTTGCCTTATTATTTTAAATAAATAATAGGTAACACCACTATTATGCTCTCAAAGCTCTCGGACTGAGAATACCTACCTTGTACTTATGGGGCTTTTTATAGCAAACTGAAATGGTTGATTGAATATCCAATGTATGTCGGGGCATAGATTCCCGAGAAATAGTTGTTCCCTTTAAATAAACGGTGCTTGTTGAGGAAATATTTCTGAAACTTTGTTAAATGATAAAACTGTCTATACGTTAGTGAGTAGTTAGTGGTAGAAGATAATGGGAAATTACCTCCTCCTAATAAAAGAGAAATCAAGTAGTTTTTTGCATGTTGCCGCTAGTAAAACTCCTTGCACAAGGTGCGAGGCAAAATACAAATTGTGAGATTTGGTTCATTAGGAAGGTAGGTTGAAATAATCGGGAGTAGATATATATTTTAGTATTGATTTTCTGTCAATCATGCGCTCGCGGTTAAAGCGATTCCGACTTTGTCGTAGTACAACTTACTTGAGCCACGAAATAGAATTTATGTTTTTGGTGGGAAAATTGACTTTTCCTACAACCTCGATAAATGTTCATTTTATAGCCGTAACCTCAATCATAAAAAAGCACATTTTGTACAGAATTTCATTTTTGCATCGGCTGCTAGGCAAGTTGCTAAGCAACAAATGCGAAATGGAATATTTCGTGTTAGGTCTAGGTTCACTCTAAAATCACGCCGACTACGGCTTGTCAAATTATGACGTCCAGCGACAAATTGATTAAATGTCAGCAGACCGTTTCTGTCAAAGTTTTAGTAGATAACGAGTAATTTCATAGTTGTTTTCTATAAATACATTTTCATACATTTTCTGTGTACATACCTATTAGAAATGAATAAAATATTCACATATTTCTTGAATTTATATATTAATTCCGATATAAAGCCCCTTAGCGGCGAATGCGGACTAATGAAATTTTATCAGTTTATTTCTTTCAAAGTTTTTGCAATGTATGCATGTATTAAATGTGAACGATATGTTGTCATAGAAAAAGTATAGTATGCAATTCGCTACAAAATGGCCATTTTGCACTCGTATGAATTGCAGCACTTGCCTTTGGCTCGTGCTGCAAATTTCATACTCGTGCAAAATGGGCATCATTTTGTGCTCATTGCATAATATACTATTTCGAACACTCAATATTGAATAAGATTTTATAATTACCTACTTCCAAACAACGTAGTTTCGGAATATATTTCGAAATGTTAGGACTAAGCCCAATATTGTTCAACGTGCACATGGATAGCACTATCAAGAAAAGTGAAGAGAGAATGAAGAACATATTTTTAGGTTAGATCTAGAATGAGCTGAAATAGCTAGGGGTTTCTTTGCAGACGATGTAGTACTGATTACAAGAAAATGTAAATATATTTATGGAAAAATGCAATGAAAAAGTGGGCATGAAATTCAACACAAATAAAACCAAAATACTGGTAATAGGAAATCCGAATATTAATACAGAAGTTGGGATAGACAAGACACAAATTGAACAAGTGAGATAATACAAATATTTGGGAGTAATCGTCGGAAAATCTGGAAAACGAGGAGCAGAAATAAATGATAAGATCGATAAAACAATTAGCTATATAATGCTATGGATGAAAAATGTATTTATTTTTATTTAGCGTATGGCGTTTCGTCACATTTACATATATAAAAATATAGAAAATAAAAAAGAAATAATAAAAAAAACGTAGCTAGTTTACAAACAAACATTAAGGTTATTTATATAGTCTATCACTTCTGGCGTTGCAAACAGGAAATCCTCGGGGTTGCCATTGTATGACCGTTGGGGACATTCCTCTATTATATGTTTTATCGTCTGAACCTCTCCGCAATCGCATGAAGGGGATGGAAGTTTTCCCCATTTGTTTAGAAAGTATGCGCATCTGCCGTGTTGGGTTCTTATGCGATTTAATGTACACCAGGTTTTGCGTGGTAGATTGAATCCAGGGGGTCTTTGTGTTATACAGGGCATGTTGTTCGCCTGAGCTCCCGACCATTGGTGTACCCACCTGTCTGTGATTTTAAACCCAGTCTCTGTGGCAGTTTTTGCGGTGTTTGTTGGTGGTTTTCTAGAGCGCAGTCGGTTTTTGTTGGCTGGGGCGCAGTACTCCGCTGCCGAGTAAACAAGGCCCAAGGCTGACAGTCTAAGGGTCGAGGCTGATGTTCCCCATGTCGTGCCGCAGAGTTTCTGAATAATGTTGTTTCTGGTCTTGAGCTTTTCCGCAGTGTTAGTCAGGTGTACATTGAAGCTTAACGTTCTATCAAGCGTGACGCCCAAGTATTTTGGGTGTTCATTGTGATTGAGTAGGGTGTTATCAAAGTAGACTTGAAGTTTTGTCTTGGCCATTTTGTTGTTTAAATGAAAGCATGTTACTTCTGTTTTTGGGGTGTAAAGTTAGTTCGCCTCCACGTGGTGCACCCTGGGTAACGCTAAATGAACTAACACATACTGGCAGTCAGACAATCCAGGGATCTCCTGACTACACGACACAGTAAATTACTAAAAAAAAATGTACCTACCCATGGATAAAGAAAAAATCTCGAAAAAACAAAGAAAGAGGTATATAACAGCATATTATTACATTGACCAGTCTCAACATATGCGAATCCTGTACGCCAGTGTACGCTCACAAAAGCTGCGAAAATCAAATACCATTCACTTTAAGAGTGGAAAGAAAGGACAAAATAAGGAATACAAAGATACGGGAAGAATTGGGGGTTCAAGCAATATTGAACTTCCAGTCGCAGTGGAGTGCTTTATAGACCCACCTACCACAAACCTAATATTGAACTTAATAGAACAACAATCAAGTTGGTGGGGACACATTCAAAAAATGGATGATAAAAGACAAGTTAGGAGAACATATGAAGCAAAAATACGAATGGAAAGAAAAAAAGGAAGATCAAAAGAAAGGTGGAATACAGTTGGAGTCATTTGGATAACTTTTTTATTATTAATTTTATGGAGAAAAGCTATACTTCATAAAAAGTTCTGTATTATCTAAAACCAACAATACAGTCATCAAATATCAAACTTTTTAGTCGTGTACGAGGTGCGTCAAAAAATATGAGTTCCACACAAGGGTGAAGTACCTTTAAATTTGACAATATCAGAAAATGTTGATCAGAATTAAAAAACTACGATTAAATATGTAATTATATCCATTTAAATTGGAACTTCAGTTATTTTATTTTTCACTAATGTTTTTATTTTAAATAAGCATTTATCTCTTGTGATTACGAAACACATGATAATTTTTTTGTTTTACGATGTTTTTTAATAATCCTGCATTTAAAACGCGCAATAAGTGCATATTCATTTATTTTGTAAATAATAAAATACATTCATACACAAAAAGTTATAGAATTAACATAATATTATTGTTAGAAACCAACAAACTCAATTTTTACTCAGGCTAGTGCTTCGACATATCCAACTTTTTTATGTAACATTTTTCGATATTGTCAAATTTAAAGATACTTTACTCTTGAGTAGAACTCATTTTTTTGACAAACCTCGTATACCACTGAAAAATTTGATATTTGATGACTGTATTCTAATTTTTTTTCCCAATATTAATATTAAAAAAGTTCTCCATAGGATTCCACCTTAGGGTAACATATTGTATAATTGAGTTGTAAATTTTTCCCACCTGGAAGAAGTTTTTGATTCCAAATAATATTTTAATAATAACTCTACCCGGAAGTTTTATGTTGGCTCAATATCACTCTTTCCTCTTAAGTTTTTAGTTCAGTCTAAATCATTATTTCATCCTTCAAGTGAAACTCTGATAAAAAAAGAACCCAATCCAACACATCCAATAACAAGACTGAATGGAAAAGTTTCAAGAAGCAGTAAAATAGGTAGTTGACACATGAGAATCCGCATGGAACGCCACACCAGAATTATAAAGGAAGCTAACAGAAAATAACAATCCACAAGAGATAAAAGATTTGATAGGAGAGAAAGCTTATACATCACTACAAGAGCGAAATGCTGCAGATTTTGGACAACCAAGATCGACAGAAAGGACTTAAAAGAGTTATACCATTTGAACTGGTGCTGTGAAGTGAATAGTGTCGAAGTAGATATCACGAAAAGCAAGTGATTGGTGGGATAGAAACTAATATCAAAGAATTAGTAATTAGTTTTGAAGTACTTTAAAGTGAAATTGCTAGTTGATTATTTTTGACCAGTTGCAGTTTCCAATGTTAAGAAAATTATCCACCCTTGTTGTATTACCTATGGTTTTTTTGTTAGAATGTATCTTTGTAATCTAATGTCAAATAGTATTTTTTATAGTTAGTTATTGTGTCAATGTTTTAAGATGATTACGTTAATGTCATAAAATATGAAATAAAATAAAACAGAGATTTTTCTACTATATTATTGTACAATTTCACCACTGGAACAACAGGTTATGGGCCCAGCGCCAACGGAAGTAGTTACAGTAATATAAGTGGTTCAATAATTATCTCAATTATTTTTATTGAAAGTTACCAATATACATCATGTCATTACCCGTATCAGAATGTACTAGCGGAACTCCAACATTTTCGACCGTGCAGTCAATTTCCACGTCTGTGCCAAATATAGACAAGCTGGAAGGACAGGCGAATTATGCATCATGGAAATTTGCCATGAGAATGAGTTTAATATTGGAAGGTTTATGGGATATCGTATCCAATGGTACAATCAATGCTGCAAGTAAAGACTGCGATAATAAAGCATTGGCAAAAATATGTTTAAGTGTGAAACCTACTTGTTACATACATGTTTGTAAAGCCACGACGTCTAAGGAAGCTTGGAATAATTTGCTTAAAGCTTTTGAATCGAAAGATATGAAGAGAAAATTCGATTTACAAAGACATTTATTCAGAATGAGACGTGACGAATTTACTTCAATGGAAGAATACATCAATGATATTATGTCTACAGTTTATAAGCTAGCAGATATTGGTGTGAACATAGATGATGATTTTGTCGCTTTTGTTATGCTAAATGGTCTGAATTCAGAGTATGAACCTTTGGTTATGGCCCTAACGTATAATAATACAAAACTCTCATCAGATGAAGTGAAGGCAAAGCTCATAGAAGAAGATGCGAGAAAGGAACCTCAAGATTATGAAGCCAAAAACGAGGCAGCATTACAATCAAAGAATGCATACAAAAAGTTCTCGAAAAAGAAGTTGAAATGTTATTCCTGTGGAGAAATTGGGCATAAGAAGCCAGATTGTCCAAAACGTAAAGATCAGGATAAGAATTCAAAAGGGTATAAGAAAACATTACTCACTACTGCAATGTTAACAACATCTTCAAAATCTGATTGGATAATTGACTCAGGCGCCACATCACATATGTCTCCAAACAATGACTGGATGACAAATTTCAGTGAAACTAAGAAAACTGATATCTCAGTTGCAAACGGAGAAGAAATTTTGTCAAATGGTATGGGAGATGTGACAATCAACCTAAATCATAACAAATATATTGTCACAAAGACAGTTAAAAATGTGATGTATGTACCTAACCTATCAACAAACCTTTTGTCAGTGAACGCAATGACTGAAAAGGGTCTTGTTGTGTCATTCGATAAATTTGGCTGCAAGGTCTACGATGAATCAGATTATTTTGTCAAAGGAAGAGTAGAATTCACTGGACACTTGAAAAATGGGTTATATATTGCTGACACATGCAATAAAGAACCAGTAAGGGCGTTATCTGCCACTACTTCAGATCACATGTTATGGCATAAACGTTTAGGTCACTTAAACAGAAGAAGTATGCGATTACTGAAAAGTTTGGTAACAGGTTTACACTTTGGCCAAGAAAATAATGAACCTTGTATCCAATGTATTGAAGGAAAGCAGACTGTTCAAAAATTTCCCAGTAAAAGTTCGAGAAGAGCAAATGAGTTATTAGAACTTATCCATAGCGACATAGCAGGGCCGATGGAAGAGACTTCATGGGGTGGAGCAAAGTATTGCCTTATTTTTGTTGATGATTTTAGCAGAAAAACTTTTGGCTATATGCTGAAAACAAAAAGTGAAGTTTTATGTAAGTTTAGAGATTTTAAAGCTTTGGTGGAGAACCAGACAGGAAAAAAGATAAAACGTCTTAGAAGTGATAATGGTTCAGAGTATGTCAATAACGATTTTAAAAATTTTCTTAAAATTCACGGCATAATTCATCAGACAACCATTCCGTATACTCCACAACAAAACGGAGTAGCGGAACGGACTAATAGAACTCTTGTAGAAAAAGCTAGATGTCTGTTGTTTGATGCGAATTTGGGAAAACGATATTGGGCTGAAGCCATGAACACCGCCATCTATTTGAAGAATAGATCACCTACCGCTGCTGTGAAGGAAGCAGTACCCGAAGAAGTTTGGACAAACGAAAAAGTAGACTTGTCGCACTTGAAAATATTTGGTAGTAAGGCACAAGTGCATATACCAAAGCAAAAAAGACACAAATTTGATGAAAAATCACGTCAATATTTGATGATGGGTTATTGTGAAGCATCGAAAGGCTACAGACTATCAGATCAGCAGAATCCCCGCAAAATAATTGAAGCACGAGATGTGGTTTTTATAGAATCTGTGAAAATTCACTCGGATGATTCACAAGGCACTCAACAAAATAGTTCCTTGGGTGAAATTACGGAAATCAATAGTTTCGAAAATAACCACGAACAAGTTGCAGTTGAACATCTATCACAAATCAATTTACAGGGTAACAGTTTTTCAATAACTGAAAATATTAATAATGTTACTGAAGAAATTTCCGATGAACAGGAAAATATTGAAAACACGTGTTCAACTCCTGAAAACGAATCTGAAATTAATTATCAGATTAGACGATATCCTTCAAGGGAAAGAAAACCTCCTCATAGATATGACGATGTGGAATATTCTTATTCATCAGTAGTATGTAACTCTACCGACCCAATAGATATAACAGATGCTCGTTCAAGATCTGACAAGAAACTGTGGGAACGTGCAATGGAAGAAGAGTTGCGATCACTTGCTGGAAATGAGACCTGGGAGCTTGTTGACCGTCCTCGTGGAAAAAATGTGGTCAAATGCAAGTGGGTTTTCAAACTTAAGATTGGAGCAGATGGAAAAGCCCAAAAACATAAGGCGAGACTTGTAGCAAAGGGATTCTCTCAAAAATTTGGGGAAGATTATGTAGAAATCTTTGCACCGGTTGTAATACACACCACAATAAGAATATTATTTGGACTAGCTGCAGAACTGAATTTGGAAATTGATCATATTGATATCACCAGGTGTGTAAACTTAAAAAGGCCATATTATATGGATTGAAACAATCAGCCTGTTGCTGGAATATGAAAATTCATAATTTTTTTATTAACATTGGTTTTAAAAGATGCGGATATGATTCTTGTGCATATATTAAAAATGAGGAAGGCAAATTAATCAATTGCTCTTCATGTAGACGATTTTTATATTTTTTCGAATAGTGCACATGAAACAGAAAAACTGAAAAAGGAAATTGGTAGACATTTCAAGATGAAAGATCTTGGAGAACTTAAGGAATGTTTAGGAATGAGAGTTATAAGAGATAGATTAAATAAAACAATTACTCTTGACCAGAAAAATTACATAGAAACTATTTTGAAAAGATTTGGAATGGAAAATTCAAAACCAGTGAGTACTCCATTAGAACCAAATTTAAAGTTGGGAAAATCTTTAGAAAACGACTCTCAGTATCCTTATCGAGAACTCATCGGGGCTTTGATGTATTTGTCAGTATGTACACGTCCTGATATCACATATTCGACAAGTTTCATGAGTCAGTTCAATAATTGTCATGATAAAGATCATTGGAATTCAGCGAAGAGAATTCTTAGATATTTGAAAGGTACAATGGACCACTGTCTATGTTTCCAGGAGAGCCGAAAACCTATTCAAGGTTATGTTGATGCTGACTGGGGTAGTTGCATAGAAGATCGTCGTTCATACACCGGTTTCGTGCTGACATATGCTGGAGCTGCTATTAGCTGGCAATCTAGGAAGCAAAAAAGTGTTGCACTTAGTACAACTGAAGCAGAATACATGGCAATAGCTGAAGGAGTAAAAGAGGTTATGTACGTTAAAGGATTATTCAATGAACTATACAAAGAATGTGAGTCAATTGTGGTCTATAATGACAATCAAGGAGCAAACAAACTTGTGTATAATCCAGTTTTTCACAATCGTACTAAACACATCTCCATTAAATATCATTACGTGCGAGAGCTGGTTGAGAAGAAGGAACTATCGGTACTTTATCTGCCTACGGAAGAAATGCCAGCTGATAAATTAACCTAGCCATTGTTGACCAAAACATTCATTTTGTGCTGAACAATTTGGATTAAGAAGATTACAGTGATTTTATTAATATGTTTGACATGAGATTAAGTGAGGGTGTTAGAATGTATCTTAGTAATCTAATGCCAAATAGTATTTTTTGTACAACTGTCATTAAAAGTGACACTTTTAATGATAGCAAACAATGTTAAAAACGATTGTTTACATAGCAGCGTGTTAAAAATACTTTTAACACTAGTGTTAAAAATATTTTTAGCACGCTGCTATGTAAACGTCTGCCATTCACAACAATCTTTTGATTATTTGAATACTAAAATGCATTTTGAATTTATTGTCATTGCAAATTCGCTCGTTTCATTATCAAAATAGGGAAGTTGTACAAAAAACATTGTATGGTATTTGTGTTAAAAGTGATTTTATTTTGTTCGTGAAATTGTTCAATTCGCTCCGCTCATTTCACAAACGTTTTCACTCACAAAATAAAACCTCACTTTTAACACTCATATCATAAATAACTATTTTATATAGTTAGTTATTGTGTCAATGTTTTGAGATGATTACGTTAATGTCATAAAATATGAAATAAAATAAAACAGAGATTTTTCTACTATATTATTGTACAATTTCATCACTGGAACAACATTTCTCAATTCCTAAGAAACTGACTTGACTTGAATCAGGCTTGAGATGCGATAAAACCATACAACTTTTCAGAGTCGCACTATACCCGATGGAAAAGAAAAAGTACTCATCAAATTCATAATGAGAATGACCCGAAAATCTTAAGAAAGTTCTCAGGTAATCATTTTTCATTAGCAAGTTAATTGATACATGTGGAAACCACTTATGGAATAAAAATTTTTATGTCATTATTTTGAAAAATTATAAAAAATGCCGAGACACGTCAACTTTTCAATTGAGTTGTGCGTTATGTGAACATGAATGTAAATGTACAGGGTGATTCACGCAAGTATGCCATAGTCGGTATTTTTTTTTTAATGAAACACCCTGTATATTTGAATATTTTTGAAATCCTCTTGATGAACCCATTCCAACAAACTATATAATCTATGGTCAATTATTAATTATACAGGGTGAAATTTTAAAATTAATAATTTATTACACTTGAAATATTGGTACTTTTTTAAATTAGCTAAATATGGATTTATCAAAAATCTAAACTAACTAATTATTAGACGTATTTATTTGTATTTTAAACAAAACCTGCTACGTCCATTAATTTTATCACAAATACCTGAAAATTGCCTAAAAACGCCAATAATTAGACAAAATCGGTAAATAATGTGGATTGTCTTAAATCGGTAAATAATGTAGATTGTTTTCTATTCTGTCAGTTGTTAATGTGTTGACAATTTATACTGAAAAAGGGAAATCTTTGTCAAACACTCTTCCCTCGTCGACATAACAATGAAATATTTAACTGAGACTCACCGAATTGAGATTTCAATGATGATCGGGTACGGGGATAACTGCAGAAGTCAAGTTGAAGTGGCAAACTTATTTAATCACAGGTATCTCGAATTGCCTAATATTTCACAAAGTACAGTGTCTTAAATTCATGTACAATTCAGAGAACTTGGACATGTCAAACCATTGAAAAAAAAACCACACTTCGTTGAAGATGATGTGAAAGTGGATATTTTGTTAAGTGTCGAAGAGAATCCAACTTTAAGTACACGTTAAATTGCCCGTGAAAATAATGTTAGTCATACAACTATTCTAAGATGTCTTCATAAAGAAATACTTCATCCCTACAAATTAACTTTTGTGTGGGAGTTAACAGAAAACGATCCAGATCGTAGAATGGATTTCTGCGAAAAATTGATGAATAAGCTGAACAGAAATGAGATAGCTCTTGGTACCATTTTTTTCTCTGACGAATCAACATTCACATTGAATAGAGAGGTAAACCAACAGAACTGTAGATATTGGTCAGCAGAGAATCCTAATTTGATGCGTGAGACACGTACTCAGTACCCTCAAAAGGTGAACGTTTGGGCCGGTATCATTGGCGACCATATTATTGGTCCTATATTTATAGATGGAAGTTTGACAGCTGAAAAATATTAAAATTTGCTTAGAAATGAAGTTATTACTGCGTTGGAAAATTTATAACCCAATGCAATAGATCCTAGCTCACCGAATGAAAATGTTTGGTTCCAGCAACACCCCATTATGCTTTAATGGTAAGAACTTATTCAGATGAAATCTTCCCCGATAAATGGATTGGACGAAGAGGTACTATTGAGTGGCCAGATAGATCGCCAGACCTTACGCCGTTAGATTTTTTTTGTGGGGTTATCTCAAGAACAAAGTATATGCAACACAACTAACTAGCATTGTAGACCTCAAAGGCAGGATAACTACAGAAATACGGAATATTTCACCTCAAACTTCAAACAAAGTTAAGGAGGAGTTTTATAGGAGACTGTGCTTTTGCCAACAACTAGGTGGAGAACATTTTGAGCATTTATTTTAATGTATTAAAGTCAAATACATCAGGTATGTTATGTATTCATTTAATAACTGTAAAAATAATAATTTCACCCTTTATAATTCATAATTGACCACACATTATTCAGTTTGTTGTAATCGTTTCATTAAGAGTATTTCAAAAATATGCAAATATACAGGGTGTTTCATTGAAAAAAAAACAACACCGACTGTGGCATACTTGCGTGAATCACCCTGTACATTTAAATTATTTATGTTCACATAACGCACAACTCAATTCAAAAGTTGACGTGTCTTGGCATTTTTTATAATTTTCTAAAATAATGACATAAAGAATTTTATTCCATAAGTGGTTTCCACACTGTATTTTCATAAGTGAATATATATAGTGAAAATATGTTTTGAATACATAATGCAGGCATTCGCTATGATCATGGCACATTTTGGCTAGCAAGTGAGTTAACTGACTCGTAGATAAGAGAGGAGAAGAACTTAAGAAAAACAAGAGCAGAGTTGATTTCCTACCACAAATCGGTGATTGATAAAGTGATTCAATTTCGTTGCTTCTGAGTATTCCGAGCTCTACAGATGAAGATCTCGTTTAGAAAATCGTATATACATGATGTTTCTCAATTCGATCGAATAGAATCGAGGCAATAGCTCTCATGAAAATAAGGGACTTTTCAATAACAGAAGTTTCTCAGCTCAAATACTCCCCGGTTTGTGTGTTTTTCTTCTGAGGTCTAAGTCAAGACAAAGGCTTGAAATAAACGTGCGGGAAAAACTGAAGGCTGTAACCAATACTTATGATTCGGTGGTAGGGTAGCCAAATACCTACTTGATAGTATGCGGTAATCCAAAAAATAAGTGGTATCCACAGGCAAGCTTGTATAGCAGCTTCAAGAGCTATGAGGATTATCTTAATAGTCGCTTTGGAAATCTATCTGAATCTACCGCCACTTTATGTCCACATACAATGCGAATGTGTCGAAGCAGCTAAGCTAAAAATCTAAATCTTACAATTCTATTAATTAATATAATTTCTCTTATTGAATTTAAAGACGGAGGAGCTGCTATATTAGAAGAAATTAATAAAAACCATAATAAACTTAAATTAGGTATAATATTTAATAAACCTTTATTTAAATATAGCCTTCGTCTATGAACTCGTTCATATAAAATATTTGCTATTACAAGAATCTCACTGTGTTAAGGCAATCACATGACGGTGTTTTATGCAGAAGTTTCCGCAATACACTGAAGAGCAATGGGTCTAGAGTGACACAAGTCAAAGAGCTCATCATAGAACCATCGCCAAAACTCATGAAGTATCTACTAAGCCAGAATGGGTAAACAGCCAGGAGCAGGAGAAAAAGAACATAATTATATCATATTATTTTAAAAATATTCACAAAATGACAAACAATCACTGACGTGTCATTGGAAAAAATTGGATGTCACAGAACTACAAAATTATCACGGAATATTAAATGTAAATTACAGAAAATATACTTCATATGACATTTGAGAAACTAAAGATTAACGAGGTGTGACTTTTCGCACTTTAGACACTAGTGACGTTTTGCGAATGTCAAACATGTGTTTTGGATTGATTAACGTTATTGTCGTGAAAGCGTGTTTTTCAGTTTTTTCCAAACTATATTTTATTTCTTCTAAAGATTGACGAGGCTTATGAATGTCTTCACCACCGTGGTGCATATACAAATGTCTTCACCACAATTTAAGACAAAAATTGAAAACAATTGACATTATACACTATTTCAGTGCTAAAATTTCACTAATCTTGAATAGGAAAACGGTACATATGAGCTTGTTTATTGTTGTTATTACAATTGAAACACACATCAATAAAATACCATCATTCCTATAATTTATTATCACCAATATCAAGTGCAACGAATTTAAGAAACCAATCATACGACCACATCCAAATATTTTACAAAACGTGGGTTATGTTTACATACAAAGTTCGGCAAAAGTCGGGGGGGTCTAGTTTTGAAATATTTCACTAGTGAAATTACCCATATTTCGATTGATTTAGATCAATCCAAGTTTTGAACTTATTTCATGTGTGAAAAAAAATTCGAATTCGAAAAAATTTCACCAATTTAATTCGAATACTGTTTAGCTGTCGGAACGCTTATTTCACTTGCCAAATGTTGATTTATTTGGGGTTAGAATTTTGTGTTGTGGTTTTGTCAGATACTTTGTATAGTTTTAACATCCCTCCTTTCAGTTTGACTGAGTTTGACTACCTTTTTGAACCTTTTTAGTTACTCTATATACTAGTAATAAGCAGTTATTAGTTAGACGAGAGTGACGCGAGAACGTTTTATATTTTTTAAATCTACATGGCAAATTTAGAGGAACTGCATCAAATAGTGCTAAATAATGTTGTGAAACTTGTGTGGAGGATAATTTTTTAACGCCAAAACGGTGCTTCATCATTTTAGGCACGATCCCTTTGATCTAAGTGACCGCTAGTTCCTAAAAGTTTACAGACTTCATAAAGAAGCTGCAGGCGAATTGATAAACATTTTAGATCCATATTTGGTATCTCATATAACAGCATCAGTTATGAAAAAATCTACTAAGGTAGGAAAGAAGTTGTACCTTCGTCAAGAATATAAGACATTTTTTTATACATATTAAGATATAATAATTTTAAGTAGTCTTCGCTTCTATGGAAGTGGTAGTTACCAAACTAACATTGGGCTGTATTTCTACTTTAGTGTTGGGTTTTGTAATAATAAAATAATAACGTATACCTATGTGTAATTCAATTTACTAAGCCTGTATAAATGTTACCTATCTCTTGAAAAATCCCCAATAAGTAATATCAAGATATATTTTAATTGATTATTATTATATTCTCATCTCATGAAAATGTTAAAACTTAACCTCAATTATTCTTCTTTTTCCTCAATAATTTACGTTTGAACTAGTATGAGGGCTATACCGCTGTTGTCAGATTGTGTCGTTCGAATTGAGTTCATTTAAGTGAATTCATAATAATTTCGTTTCACTATAATTCAAAACTAGTAATACTACTTCCATGGCGAATTTAAAATCGAAATAGGAGTTCGAGCGAGTGCTTAAGCGAGTCAACATCGTTTGAATTTTGCTCCGCAGTTTTTCGTATTACAAGTGATTAAACAAGTCTAATTTATAGTTAATCAGTGTCACAAAAACATATGTATGTATGTATTGAACATTTTTACGTACCTTCAAACGAGTTTTTGTCGTCGCGCTGATTGATTTTATTTTATTTCATTCTTTTCGTTTCTATCTTTACAAACAAACTGATAACAGCCAAGTCATCAATCCGATAACATCCAGTTTTTTGCCTACCCCTCAGTATCAGAGGCGTAGGCAGTATTTCAATATGGATATATTGCTGCACACTGAATTAAAATCATCAAGCCGTAATAATTCAAGTCTACCTAACTAATTGCTTTTGACTACAAGGGCAACAATAAACCAAACAGTTTTACCTCAACTCACAGTAACCCAAAATGTCGCATAATACCAACACCAACAATCCAGCTTCTAGAAACAGCTACGTATCAGCCGTTAAGTCAACACCTAAACCATCCTTCCCAAAAAAGGATCAGGCCATAGTTATGCACGCCGATGACAACCTCAAGTTATTTGACTATGTTAAGGCAATAGGCGATATTGTAGGCCCAAAACATATTTCTTTTGCGTCGAGGATCTCCAATAATAGGATCTGCATCTATTTAGCCAACTCTAATCTAGTTGACGATCTTTTAAAACTCCATACATCCGTAACTATCAACAATAACGTAATAAACATCCGCAGACTCGTTTCTCCAACAAAACGAATAATCATCTCAAACATTTCCCCCTACATACCCCATGATCTCGCTGAAAATGCCATAAAAAGCCTTGGTTTGCAGTTAACCTCCCCGGTCTCGTTCCTGAGAGCCGGTATTCCTGGTGACGAATATTTCCATATATTAAGCTTCAGACGACAAGTTTACGTACTTCCCCCAACAGAAGACTTCGAATTGCAGACTTCACTAATTATTCCTTTTGACAGCAATGAAAACAGAATTTTTCTATCTACAGACAAAATGGAGTGCTTCATTTGCAAACAGCCCGGACACATTGCTTCAAATTGTCCAAATCCTCCAACTAACAATTCACTGTCACAATCCACTCCGTCCGAACAAATTGAACAGGAATCCTCAGAAGCAAACTCTACAAATCTAATTGAAAGCAACGAAGCAACTTCAAATGAAGACCCGACCATCCTACAAAAAAACCAGCCTACTACAGTCTTGTCCCCAGCCCAAAAACGGGGATATTCTCAGCTTTCAACACAAAGTGAAAACTCAAGTTTACTCGCAGAATCAGAAAACGAAACAGTCGTTATGCCTCCCCCTACATCTACCCCACTCTCCACAGCAGCTCTCAAAGCAACAAAGAAGAAGCGCAAGGTGAGTTTATCCACTGAATCAAATCTTACGACATCCATAAAAGAATGCATAGAAAAATCCTATCAGAAAACGCCAGACGCCTTCATACTACCCATAGAAAACCTATACGACTTCTTAGAAAATACTTTTGGTAACTCTGACCCGTGCCTGGAAGCCCTCAAACACACAGACGACATTAGTGGTCTAGCTTCAAACCTGAAACTAATTTACCCCGACCTTACAGACAGATCCGTTAAAAACAGAATAACCCGTATAACAAACAAGATTAAGAGAAAGCTTAAATCCGACGCTGAAGAAACGGAGAGTTTGGATACGTCCAACGAACCGAGTGACGAAGAATACTGTTCCGGAGGCTCACAACAGTCGCATAAATCATCATACTAAACTACTTATTACCATGCCCATTTCTTTAATACAGTGGAACTGCGACGGTTTTTACCCTCGTTTGGAACGATTACAACAGCTTATATCTGATTTCTCACCAGACTTCCTTTGCTTACAAGAAACCAATTTTACCAAGTCTCACAACCCTCACTTAAGAAGTTACGTTGGTAATCATTTCATTAGAACTACTCATTTACGAGCCAGCGGCGGATCCTCAGTTTTTGCCCTAACAAAATTGCAATTTGCAGTGTATATATCCCTCCAAACTACACTGTAAGAGACACAGATTTAATGGATCTCATAAATCAACTTCCAATACCCTTCATATTGGTAGGAGACTTCAATGCTCACAACACAATGTGGGGTTCAGAACGTACATTTGGTCGTGGCAAAATGATTGAAACCGTTATTAACAATTGCAATATCAACCTATTAAACACTGGCAGCAGCACATATTTCCACGTACAATCCGGATCCTTTTCCTCAATAGACCTTAGCATTTCTAGTCCAGGAATAGCACCCTTACTAACATGGCTCACGCTTGATAGCCTCTACGACAGTAATCACTTTCCCATCCTAATTTCAGACAACGAACCAAAACAAGTTAACATCAAAGGAAAGTGGAAAATCGCAAAAGCAAACTGGGAACTTTACAGCCAAACGCTAAAGGAAATTACAGACAATTTAATTCTTTCGAATGATGTAGACGAAGCTGTAGGTCAATTGACTAACTCCATAATTTCTGCAGCCAATATATGTATAGGAAAATACTCCGACAATCCTCCAAAACGAACTGTTCCCTGGTGGAACGAGTCCTGTAGCATTGCAGTGAAGGATTGCAAAAGGGCGCTTAACAAATTCCGAAGAACCAGAAACGATTCAGACTTAATATACCTCAAAAAAATGAGAGCGAAATCAAAAAGGGTTCTAAAACAAAGTAAAAGAGAGTCGTGGAACAAATACACAAGCACAATCACCTCTGACACCCCTCCTTCTCAAATCTGGACCAAGATAAGACA
>CAJUYH010003853.1:0-30015 GCA_910591685.1 Galerucella tenella | reverse complement strand
AATACTCACTTCTCTCAACTATGTTCTATCGATGAGAATAGGCGTCCTGGAGGTGAAGACTCTCATCTACATCATTGTGGTTGTTTTAGTGCTACAATTCGCATGGTCCATATATAAGAACTATAGACAACTGAAGAGGGAGATAAGAAGAAACCTACAGCAAAGCACACTGAACCTTTAAGATGGTGAGAATTTTTTTTGTAAACTTTAAGGATATATTCTGTTTTGTCGTTGTTGCGTTAGTATTTGATATATATTTTTTTTATTTTCCTTTTATTGAGAATGAATCATTTAATTTTAAATGTCCTCGAGTGATGGAAATGCAGTAACGTGGGAAGAATTTGAGATTAGATTGAATTTAATTCTAGAAGATATACGTAAGAATAGTAAGCGAGTGTTAAAAAAGGAGGTTCCTGAAAGTTCAGAAAGTCACATAGATATAATAAATAAGTTGTGTGATTCATTCAATAATTTCTCTAAGTTAATAAATAAGAATTGGTATAAATTAGACGAGGATCAGCAGAATACATGCATTTTATATTTTGACAAAATCAGAGATAAGGTAGAGAAAGCATTTCAAGTGTTAGATTGTCGGTATAAAGTTCCGTCTCAATTAATTACGAGTAATAATTTAATTAATAAAGAGGTATTAGAAGCAACAAGCAAAGATAAAATGGCATTAAGTATGAATGATTTTTTCAATTTAGCTGGTAAGATATTACCAAACGAGTTTAATGGAGATACAAGCAAACTACAGTCATTTGTAGATGCGGTTAGCTTACTTCAAGTATACGCAGCAGAGCATGAGAGAAATGCTGTGTTATTCGTGAAAACAAGACTGACTGGAAAAGCCAGGGTTTTGATTACTACTGAGAACTCTCTGAGAGAAATAGTCGATACACTTAAGAAAGGACTCAGAGGAGACAGCACTAGTTTGATAAGTGCTAAACTAAGTAAACTAAGGCAAAATAATGAAGATCTCGTCGGATATGCTTCCGAAATGGAGAAACTGACCGAAAGTTTACAAGCCGCGTATTTGGCAGAAGGAATGCCAGTACACTTAGCAATGAAGTACACTACAGAAGCAGCAGTAAAATCAGTGATAGACAACGCAGCTTCAGAATGGACAAAAACCGTTATAGCAGCGGGAAATTTTACGACACCACAAGAGGTGATGACTAAACTGGTTTCCATCAATGTGGGAAGCAATCAGTCAACAGAGAGTGTTCTGCATTATAAGGCAGATAGGAATAAGTTTTGGTCGGGAAATAGGTATTTTCCTCAGCGAAGAAATTCTTATGTTAATCATAATGGAGGAAATAATTTTCATAGGAAAGGTTACTACGACAATAACAGGAGATTTCAGGAGAATCAAGGAGGAAGGAGATTCAAGGGATATAAAGGTAGTTCAAACGAGTATAGGGAAAGACCTACCAATAGGTTCAACAATAATTATAGGAATGTAAGAATGTGTGAAAGTGAAGAAAGGAGAGAGGAAGACGAACAAAAAGAATTGGGGTTTTGAAAAAGAAAGGTGAAAATAGGTGCAGATATATCGTGTTTAAAAATTTCAGATAATTTTCCACATCACTTAATAAAAACAACACAAATCTTAAACATTAAAGGAATAATTCAGGGAGAAATTAAAACTTTGGGTACAATAGAAACTTTTCTTTTTATTAAGGGTGTAGCATTTAGACATTGTTTTCATGTAGTAGAAGAGGAATTTCCTATACCTACGAATGGAATTCTAGGTAGGGATTTCATAAGAAATTATAATTGTATTTTAGATTATTCAGAATTAAAATTATACATAGATTGCAAATCCAGGAATAGAGTAACATTAGAAATTTTTGATAATCCTGAATATGATACTATAGCAATACCGCCTAGATGTGAAGTCTATCGGTTGGTAGAAAGTTTCAAAAATTTAAGACAGGATAAAGTTGTCGAGCAACAAGAATTATTACCAGGAATATTTATAGCAAGATCTATTATATCAAAAACTAATCCTTATGTCAGAATTTTAAATACAAATTATGAAAGCAAGTCGATAAATACAAATAACATTAAAATATTGGATTTAAATTTATTTCATGTATATGCTGTGACGAATGAAAGTAAGAATAGGATGAAAGAATTAAGAAAAACATTGAATTTAGAGGTACCAGAATACGTCAGGGATAAGCTAATAAATCTTTGTGAGAATTTTTCAGATATTTTTGCTTTAAAAAATGACATTTTAACGCATAATAATTTTTATGAGCAAAAGCTATTGGTAAAGGATGATACTCCAGTATATATTAAAAATAATCGCACGCCACATTCTCAATCTTCAGAACTTAACGGTCAGGTCCAAAAGTTATTAGATCAAGGTATAATTGAATATTCAATCTCAGATTATAACAGTCCAGTTTTACTTGTTCCCAAAAAGGCAATCAATGGAGAGAAATCTTGGAGACTTTGCATAGATTTCAGGCAATTGAATAAGAAAATAGTCACAGATAAATTTCCATTACCTAGAATAGATTCGATCTTAGATCAGCTAGGGAGGTCGAAATGGTTTTCAGCCATAGATCTTATGTCAGGTTTCCATCAAATTCCCTTAGAACCGTCTTCAAGGAAATATACATCTTTTAGCACAGAAAAAGGTTCCTTTCAGTATACAAGATTACCATTTGGTTTAAATATAAGTCCAAATAGTTTTTCAAGGATGATGTCCATAGCATTTTCAGGATTAACTCCAGAAAAAGCATTTCTTTATATGGATGATATAGTTGTAATAGGGATGTCAGAAAATCATCATTTAAGTAATCTCGAAAGGGTGTTTAGCACATGTCGGAAATTCAACCTTAAATTAAATCCACAAAAATGTCAATTCTTCAGACGAGAAGTAACATATTTAGGACACAATTTGTCTAGTGAAGGGGTTCTACCCGACAAGGCAAAATATTCAGTCATTTAGCAATATCCAGTTCCCAAAAATTCAGAAGAATCTAAAAGGTTCGTAGCATACTGTAACTATTACAGACGTTTCATTCCCAATTTCGCTGAAATATGCATACCTCTTAATAAATTATCTAGGAAAAAGGTAAAATTCGAGTGGTCAGAAGACTGCGAAAAATCATTCCAAATACTAAAATCGGCATTAATTCAGCCGCCTATTCTGAAATATCCAGATTTCAATAAAAAATTTATATTGACAACAGATGCTTCAAATATTGCGTGTTCTGCAATACTTAGCCAGGAATACGAAGGTATAGATCTACCTATAGCTTATGCATCGCGAAGTTTTAAGAAAAGCGAATTAAATAAACCTATAATCATGAAAGAACTGTTAGCTATCCATTGGGGAATTAATCATTTTAAGTGTTATTTATATGGCTCTCCACATTTTATTGTGAAAACGCCGTTAACACATCTTTTTTCGATGACAGAACCAACTTCGAAACTTACAAGAATTAGACTAGACCTAGAAGAATACAACTTCGAAATACAATAGTTGAAAGGAAATTCAAATTATGCGGACAGCATTTCAAGGATATCCGTAAATGAATTAAAAGACTTGTACATTAACAATGCTCACGTTTTAGCAATAACGAGGTCAAAAACTCGTCAGAATAAAGCTCAGCCTACAAGAGAAGATAAAATAGTTTCCACAGAAATAAAGAAATATATTCGCAAGCCAGCAGTATATAAAGTACTGAATAATTTAGAGGCGCATAAATTACCAATTCTGCAATTTGAAAATAACCGTTTTTCGTTAAGGATGAACATACGGATCAAAAACAGGATGAAATTTAGCCAAGCCTTATTTAATACCGATATAATTAACTTTGATTTAGGTCAAACGTTAGTTCAGCTTGATAAGCTAGCGGTAAAAAATGGAATAAAAAGGATGAAAATTTATATGAATGATATTATTTTCACACAGTGCACTATAAAAGAGTTTATGGAAAAAGGAAACAATACGTTAAGAAACGTACAAATATGTATTTGCGATATACCTAAGATGGTGGAAGAAGAAAAAGAAAAGCAACAGATTTTAGAAACTTATCATAATGATCCTTTATTTGGAGGTCATGTAGGAAATAACAGGCTATTGAAAAAATTAAGAGCGAATTTTAGATGGAAAAACATGGAAAAAGATGTGAGAAAATATATTAAGCAATGTCACAAGTGCCAAGTCAATAAAGCGAAAAATAATCACAAAGAAGAATTTGTATTAACGGGTACAGCAGCAAAACCATGGGATATAACATATATAGATACGGTCGGTCCTTTTCCACAAAGTGAAAATGGTAACCGTTATTGCATCACAATGTTATGTGAATTAACGAAATATGCAGTAATAATTCCAGTTAAAAACAAAGAAGCGAACACGATAGCTCGTGGAATTTTTGAAAATTTCATACCAAATTACGGTCTGATGGAACAGATTAGGACAGATTTAGGCACAGAATATAAAAATGGAATATTCAATACTTTAACTGAAATGTTAAATATTAGTCATAATTATTCAACAGCATATCATCATCAATCTATAGGAGGTTGTGAGAAATTACATAGAACGCTTAATGAGTATGTGAGACATTTTATAAATGAAAGTAAGGATGACTGGGATGAATGGTGCAAATTATTTGCTTATTGTTATAATACGACTCCAAGCTCTTATCATGGTTATACGCCATTTGAATTATTGTTCGGGAGACGTGCTAACTTACCCGAGAATCTCACGAACGACATTGAGCCATGCTATAATATTGATGAATATCAGAATGAGTTAAAATATAAACTGCAGGTAGCTCATCAGAGAGCAGAGAAATATTTAACCAAATATAAACTTAGTAGACAAAGTCAAAATAGTAAGGTAGCTAATCCAGTTGATTTTAAAATAGGGGATTCAGTTTTAGTAAAGAGGGAAAATAGAACCAAATTCGAATCTCAATATATAGGTCCATTTACAGTCACAGAGGTGAGTGAGTTTAATGTAAAGTCAAATTAGAATCAGGTGTGATAAAAGAAATACACAAAAACAGAATCCATCCTTATTGTAAAATGACTTAAAATTTTGTAAGTAGTGTCAGAAGTGCGGTGGTGTTTACAAACAATTATGAATAGGACACAACAAACAAGTAGTGATAGTAAATAAAAACATTAAGTGATTATAAATAAACAAGACAAACAATTAAGTTATCGTAAACAATTTTAGTGACAATGGACATACATTAGATTATAAATATATGTTACCATAGGTTAATGACATTATTTAATAATCATCTATCATCTATTTTTAGGATAATTGTAAATTTATTTCATTGGGGGAAAGGAAGCTCAACGGAATTTATTCTTTTTGTAAAAGGGGAAGGTGTGATGCCTTTTTGGCTGAAATATTATTTATTAATTATTTAAATTATTATTATGGTATTATTATGAATGAAGACATAAATTCCCTTGAAGCTAATTTCTATAAAGCATGAATCGTTGACAAATATGAAAGAGAAAGGTCTCACGTAGGATGTCAAGTTCAGAGCGTGAAATAAACATAAACAGAATTGTTTTATATTTACAAAACGCTGAACTTGACTCGTCGTATAAATATGTTAACGAAAGTGTTTTATCATTCATTCTAATCAATTCTAATTCATTACTTAATTATTCTAAGATGTCCTAAAGACATTCAAAGTGTATTCTATTCATCTTAATCATTTTAATTAATATTCTAATTAGTACTAGTAATAAGTGGGTTAATGTATAATAGTAAAGTAAGGTAATAAAGAGAACATGACCCAGTGATTCCAGTAGTTGTTTTTATTCCTGTGAGATGACACACCAAGTGACCAGCAACACCACCTAGTCAGAGGCCCTTCCACACTTCTAATAAACCAAGGATCCATAGTAGGATACATACATTACAGCCGTTTTCTTGTCTTTCACGTACTCAAGATGCGAGTTTGAAATACATTGCACAATTATTGATTTGCATTGTTTGTCGAGTTTCTCAAATGCTTCATTGTATAGTTCATTTTCCTTTTCGATACAAATTTTTACGTTATTTTGATCTAGTATAATTTCCATTCGAAATTTCCAATGATCGAAGTCTTTAGCATCAAATGGTTTTATTCCAATTTTTTCACTGCTTATACCTGCCATTTATTTCTTCACTTTGTGCCGCCACTTACAAATTTTTTTAGTTCATCAAACCTTCTACGTGTGTGGTTATTCTGGGCCCATAACCTGTTAAGTTGAGCAGTGTTCCATAGAAGTATTTCTTTAATTAAAAAACGATAAAAGCAAACAAGCTTTATTTTATTTTAAAGACGACTTACAATTATTTTATATGACAGTGACATTTTATATATATCAGAATTGACTTATATTTGTCCAACAGATTTGATTGTCTCAACACCCTCTCTCAATCAAATCCTATAAAATAAATAACAAATATTCTATGAAATTTCAAAATATCTGGTTCAATATATTTCTACTATTGATCAAACAGCAGATATACTTACTAAAGGTTTAAGTGGAGAATCTTTTATGAAACATAGATATAGTTTAGGATTAAGGAATAAAGCATAAACAAAATTGTATTCGTATTCGCAGTTTATGTTTTATAATGAGTAATGATTGGTTGGTTCTTGTATTTAATTAATATTGAACCAGATATTTTGAAATTTCATAGAATATTTGCTATTTATTTTATAGGATTTGATTGAGAGAGGGTGTTGAGACAATCAAATCTGTTGGACAAATATAAGTCAATTCTGATATATATAAAAAAGTCACTGTCATATAATATAATTGTAAGTCGTCTTTAAAAATAAAATAAAGCTTGTTTGCTTTTATCGTTTTTCAATCAAAGAAATACTTCTATGGAACACTGCTCAACTTAACAGTTGTTGCTTCTTAGTAAACGGTATTTGTTTTTTGATTTCCTAAAACTCTGTGGCGTTATAATAGTATTAAACTATTACCTTCGACATCTATTGATAACACGCTTTACCAAAATGACATTTTCATTGCAGGGATATGTAAATCAAGTGGTTCTCTATATTGTTTATTGTATTTATTAGAATTGGATTATATTTATTTCAACTTTCAAGATGGATTTTTTTGTATATTTGCAATTTTGAGATATATTGAAGTAGACAAATTCATCCAACAGTGGCCACTTTCTGGTTTTTGACTTACCTATTCTTTTTATCATATTATTGTGTAATACTGTGATAATTGGGATTGAAACATGAAAAAAGTTGTTTCAATTCGTAATTTATTTTTATGTCTGGAAAGCTGCCCTGATTTATGAGAGTATAAGATGACATTTGATATCTGTTCTAGTTATTATTTTTAGAACGAAACATTTAAAATGCTGCAAAAAAGGTTTTTGCAATGAATGATTTTTTATGCCATACTCCAGTAAAATCGCCATCGGTGCGTAGTAATAAATCTAAATTTCATGGGACCTGCTCAGCACAAGTGGACCAAACAAAATATGTAATTTTACATTATCTGCTGGAATGAATGTTGTGGAATAAAGAAATTTATTTGTGCCGACGAATATTGTAGAGAGAAAACTATGACCGAGTATCATCTTTATACTTTCTAGGGGTATAATAAGTATTAGGGGCTCGTAGGTATATATTGTTAATATTTGTTGTATTGCTTGAGTTTTAAATTATGAAAATACGTAGATATCCTATTAAATAAGTGGTTTAAAAAGTTGACTCGAATTCTAAATAATACAATGCTATGATAGGTCTCTAAATCACTGTCGGAATCATAATCTTCACTAATAGAATAGTCGAATTAGCTTACTTTGAATCGAAAAAAAAAAAAAAAATGTTAACAGGATGGGAACAGTTGGAAATGGTAAATAGGCGTATAATAAACGTGAAAAAATAAATGCGTGAGCAGGGGTGCTTCCAGATATATTTGGGGGGTGAAAACGGGTGGAATTTCGGATAATTGCAATTTCCGGCGAAAGTTGACGTCGGAGAGAAAAGTAGTAGATCATGAAAAGGTCTGAAACTTTTGTATCAATGATTTTTCCATATAACCTCAAAATCTCCGAGGAAAATGCGAAAAAACCGCTTTTATCATTTTTTATTCTTCATTTTTATTTTGAGGAGGGAGTATACCTTTTTGTGTCCGGAAAGTCCACAAATTTTTTTCAGATAAAAATATTGAGAGACTTCAGAGATAATCACGATTTCCGGCCCAAAAAAATATTTTTCAAATAAAAATTCTTCCTTGGAAAATTGCCGTAGAACTTCATTCATGTCGCAATTTTTTCGTCTTGAGTTATACTTACTTGTGAAATATTAAAAATATACAGTCTCCATTTAGAAACATGCTCAAATATTGGAAAAATCAAAAAATGAATTCTGCAACCATTTTTTTTACTGAATGTTTATAATTTGTTTGAATTTCCAAATAATTCTGGAAAACTAATTGCACTATTCAATTGTATGGAAAAACTACAAAAGATTCTTTGTTTCATTATTTGATCAGATATTCCAATTTTTTACAGTATTACCTACTATGAACATACAAGTGGAATAATGATTTTTCATTTGAATATCCCGCTGCCCGTGTTTAGTATACAAGATTCCATACAGGAACCTCTGTCATCGCCTTCCAGTCTCTTTCATTTATAGAACAGCTGATCCCGTTGAAGCGAACCCAATTAGGGGGTCGGTCTTCCTCAATGTGTCGTTTCTGAGCAGGTGTGAGATAACAATAAATATAATTCTATTTTAGTGACGTCTCCCAAAAACTGACATTAATCTTGAAATTTTGTATCACGTCATATCTCTTGTGAAAAGTTGAAAACGATTCAGACCTAACCTCTGACGCAGATCCAACAATTATTGCACAGAATGGTTGCAAGTTGATAACATCATACAAAGGCAAACCAGAATTTTCTCTGAATGAAAAAAGATTTCAATTGTTCATGAAATCAACTGCAAAGTCAACATTCGAACTGGACAAATTACCACCCACTAATGGTGCGGCTAAACAACACTTATAGAGTTTTCTACCAGCTTCAAGCGTGGCTTGGAAAAGAAACGACACCAACAAAGTGGGGCTGGAAAGAAGTTATTGTCGATAATTCAAAAATTCTCATGCCGCGTTTCAGAAGATTTCGATGAATCTGAAGATAATTCTGCTGAAAAGGAGCAGCCGGGCCTTTGCTTAATCACTGAAAATCAATTATCAGAAGAATCCTCAGGTTATTCAAGCGATATTGAAGAAGAAGAAGAAGAATATAATAAAATTACAAATAGAAGCAGTATTGAAGAAATAGATGATCAATTCACAAACGTATTCAGAAAACCTCGATTGATGTAGTTTCATCAATTTACTAATTGTTAAGGTGAATATATACAATGTCCGCCATAAAGCTGGAACCATATTGGAATTTTTTTTATTATTGTAGTTAAATAACAACTTTGGATAGCAATCACTTCTGCTTCTGAAATAACTTAAAATTCGCCAAGTCAAAGTTGACAGGTAACATCTGTCAATTGTCAAGTTCGTAATTTTGGAAAAAATGTCCTAAAAACGGGGGAATTTGTTGAAATTTCGAAAAATGTTACTTGGAAATTATGATTCTAATCACATTTTATGCTTATGTGCCGATTTTGAGAGAGAAATTTTGATGTTCAATAAATTTCCCGTATCTGGCTACTTTGAAATCATTTGAAACTCTTTAAAGTAGTATAAAAACTACCATTCCATTGTCTCTGGATTATTTTCCAAATTTCAAAAAAATCAGAAATTGTTTTTCAACTTTTTCTTTATTAAACTTTAGTTGGATAGTACAAAAATGGTTTAATTATAATCTGAATATCTTAACGCACAACGACTACTTCAAAATTACAAACAATAAATAGAACACTTTAAAGGAAATTACATCTACGTGTGCCTCCCTTCGGTTTCCATACATTTTTCTGTTCGACGGTTAAATTCCCTGACAGCATTTAGTAAGAACTGCCTAGGTATATTTGCACACTCTTCCCTTATAACATCTTTCAAATGATCCACATTTTGAAAAGGCCTTCTTTTGTATACTTTTCCTTTTAAATATCCCCAAAGGAAAAAGTCCATTATGGTCAAATCGGGGGATCGCGTCGGCCAAAGAAATTCAGAAAACCTCCCGATCCATTTTCCTCTGAACAAAATGTTTAAAAATTCCCTGACTGCAACAGTACTGTGAATTGATGCTCCATCTTGTTGAAAAACCAAACGCGACTTTTCATTCAATGGCATTTTTTCTACAAATGGTGCAATTTCTTGTTGTAACAAGTTTAAGTATCGTCTAGCATTTAAATTTTGTCAAAAAAAATAAGGTCCAATTAACCTTCCATTAAAAATGCCACACCACACATTAGTTTTAAAAGAATACTGATCTCTACACTCTATTATGAAATTGGGATTTACATCAGCCCACCATCGACAATTCTGAGAGTATACCGTTCCATTGGAGGTAAAAGTGGCTTCGTCCGTAAACATAATGTACCTTGAAAAATGTAGGCTGTCTTCAATCTCACCTTGTATTCGTGCACAAAATTCTAATCTTGAGTCAAAGTCTCTTTCTTTCAATGTATTAATAAATTTAGGCTTATATGGGTGATAATGGTGTTTCTTTAAAATTCCATGCTACATTTGTCCTCTCCAATATTCCAGCTACAGAGGTAACCTTATACTCCACAACATCCAGCAATATTTCTTCTTCTTTGTCAGCAATTTTCCATGCAACATGCTGTTTTTTAAAAATATTATTCACTGAACCGCTGTCCTTAAATTTTGACATAATTTTTCCGACCGTCGCTTGGGAAATATGTCTTTCAGGATGTCTGGTATTAAAAATTTCGGCAGTAGTTCTATTTGTACGGTCTTCGCCATGAATTAAAATTATTTCAACCTTTTCATCTTTTGTAAGCATGTTTACAAAATTGCCGACAATAACAACTAATATTTTTTAATAAACTGTCAATTTCGTATTTTGTTTTTAAAACTTTCATTCGGTTACTTATAGCAACGACATTCTATGGATGTACTGATTTTTTGTACATAAGTTTCTTTAAAGTGATCTATTTATTGTTTGTAATTTTGAAGTAGTCGTTATGCGTTAAGATATTCAGATTATAATTAAAACCATTTTTGTACTATCCCACTAAAGTTTAATAAAGAAAAAGTTGAAAAACAATTTCTGATTTTTTTGAAATTTGGAGAATAATCCAGAGACTACCTCTTTTTTAGTTGAAAATATCAATAATCTTCAAAACCAGCTTACGTACGAATATTATAATCACAATATGCAATGGAATGGTAGCCTTTATACTACTTTAAAGAGTTTCAAATGATTGTAAAGTAGCCAGATACGGGGGTGAATAAAAAATACGAAAATATGAAATTTATTGAACCTCAAAATTTCTCTCTCAAAATCGGCACATAAGCATAAAATGTGATTAGAATCATAATTTCCAAGTAACATTTTTCGAAATTTTAACCAATTGACCCGTTTTTAGGACATTTTTTCCAAAATTACGAACTTGACAATTGACAGATGTTACCTGTCAACTTTGACTTGGCGCATTTTAAGTTATTTCAGAAGCAGAAGTGATTGCTTTGCAAAGTTGTTATTTAACTACCAATAATAAAAAAATTTCCATATGGTTCCAACTTTATGGCGGACATTGTATATAATAAAGTTTTGCATCAAATAATAACACTAAGGATCTTTTTTTTTCATACAATTGAATAGTGCAATTGGTTTTTAAGAATTATTTGGAATTTCAAACAAATTATTAGCTATTTTCGCGGAGCACATCCTGAATGTATTCGGAGGGACTACGCATGCGCAATTAAAATTTGAGTGTTCGTGGAGTGCTTTAGAATGTGTTCAGGATAAAAAATCCCGTGTCCGGAGAATACTTAGATTCAATTTCGAGTATGTTCGGAACGTGCTCGATCAATCCTAGGATGATAGCTGGGATTTTTTGTTCCGAACAGATTATAACCTCAAAATTTTGGTTGTATGTCGTTATATGACATTTATAGCGGTTTGATTACTTTTTAATTTGCGTTTAAAACTTTTGGATTAGATATAATTTTGTGATAGTGTTCGTTGAGTTGTTTTTTTTTTTAATTTTGGAAATCGTAAAAATTCGTACAAATCTAAAATAGTTAATTTTATAATTTACAATGTAATTTAAATTAAGAAAAGAATTACCTTCCTGATACATTTTATTTAATCAAATTAACACAAAATGAAAAAAAACTAAATGTCACTTCAAATTATAAATGTCACTTCGCGTTCGCGCTACCTTTAAAATTCGGAATAAGTTTGTAGGCACGCCTGCTCATTAAAGAAATCCAGTATGTACTCGGTTTGTGTTCTGGATGTGTTCAGGATTTGCTCCGCGAAAATAGCTATTAACTATCAGTGAAAAAAGATGGTTGCAGAATCCATTTTCTGATTTTTCCAATTTTGGAGCATGTTTCTAAATAGGGACTGTATTATTTCATTATTTCACAAAAAAGTATAACTCAAGACGGAAAAATGGCGATATAAATGAAGTCTCTATGACAATTTTCCAAAGGAGAATTTTAATTTAAAACTAATTTTTTTGGGCCGGAAAAAGTGATTATCTCGGAAGTCTTTTGATATTTTTATCTGTAAAAATTTGTGGACTTCTCGGACACAAAAAGGTATACTCCCACCAAGTTTCGTCAAAATAAAATCATTATTGTGTAAATGAAAAATTAAAACGATTCGGAGATTCGGAGATTTTGAGTTTATATCATTGATACAAAAGTTGTGGACCTTTTTATAATCTACCACTTTTCTGTTGTACACTTTTCACTCCGACGTCAACATTCGCCGGAAATCGCAATAATTCAAAATTCCACTTCTTTTCACCCGCCAAATATATCTGGAAACACTCCTGCTCACACGTTTTTTATACGCCTATTCACCATTTGCAACTGTTCCCATCCTTTTAACAATTTTCTCTTTGTAAAAGTGTTATTTGGCTGGATAAATTGCTTTTTGCCAATTTTCTCTAGTAACCTGTAATATGGACCTGTCCAATAATGGTTACATATCTTTTAGTTTGGATGTATGTAAGAAAATACCTTATATTTTCTAAACCTTGTTTTTATTCACCCGCTTTATCATGGCGAGTGTTGATAGAAATGACACCGACACACTTGTGAATGTATGACAGTAAAAAAATATTATGTCATAATTTTATTGTAAGAATAATTATAAATTGTAATTAGAGAAAAGACTGTAATAATAGACATTTAATGTCGTTTCTCTTTTTACAGGAGAAACTCATTAGTGTCTATTCAATATAAAATCACATCTTACATGTATTATTAGGTCAATACCACGTTTTTTGCTAGTTCGTCCACTGCATATCGAGCAGGAGGCTTATTAAATTTTATGCGGGATAAATTGGGATCTATATTGAGAATGGGTAATATACTGTGCATTTCCAATGTTGTTGAAAAATCATTCACGATTAGGGTTTTGTACGAACCTATAAATGAATAACAGGATGGATTATATCGCACTCCATGACTCCGAATTTGACCGAAAAATTTTTCCAAGGGGTCTTGGTTGATACTCCTTGGTTTTAGAAATGTATGGCCCATTTTCCTTAATTTATGCCAAAGTGAAGTCAAATTTTTAATATTTTTTGTCCAATTCGATAAAGAGGGCGCAACTGTGGAAGGAGTTTCATCTTTCATAAATTTGATGGACTGTAACACACCTATTGCCTCCTTCCAAAAATCCTCATGTTTTGATTTGAAGGTTATCGCTGTTCTCAGGGTTTTTCCATGCAAACTTTCAAAGGATGACCCATTAAAGCTGTCAAACAGGTTATCAAAAAACAGCAAAAAATCTGCTGTTCCAACTGCTTCTCTAGATATTCCTCCCATTCCTAAAACAAAAATACGACCTTTATTTGATTTTCATACATTTTTAAACTATATTTTAAACATTTTCCTATAGTATACTGAGATTACTGAGTGACGAAGAAAGGTAAATACCTAGATGTATTTAATCATTTATCAATATTTTGCTTACATGTTTAACTAATAATAATAAATTAGAGTTTCAGCCACTTTGGTTATCGTCGAGCCGAGTGACAGTTAATAATGTGTCACAGACCCTCAATGTCTTACACACTCATTTGTACGTCGGGGCATTGTTCTGATGAGGTGGTCAATGTCCTCCTGAGGTATCTCATTCCACCCTACCACCAACTCATGTCTAAGAGCTGCTAGAGTCTGAGGGGATGGGGTAAGTTAAGCAACCTTCGGCCGAGCATGTCCCACACATGTTCAATTGGAGAAAGACTTGGAGGCCACGGTAAACGATTGATATGGTGTTGATCCATGAAGGCTAAAGCTACTCTAGCAACATGCGGCCTGGCGTTGTCTTGTTGAAAAATAGCTTTTTCAACTCTCTGAACATATGGAAGAACATGTGGTTCCTGAATGTAACGAAGGGCGGTCATGTTGCCTTGGATAAAAACTAGAGGTGACTTGCTACCAATGGATATGGCACCCCATACCATAAAACCCACGGTTTGGTGGATATGCCTTTTAACATCAAATTGTGGATTTCTTCTTTTACCACGTCTCCTTCTCACCCTTGCTCGGCCGTCATGCATACCCAAACAAAAGCGCGATTTATCGCTAAAGATCTCGTGATTCCATTCTTGATCCCAATTTAATTTCTCTTGGCACCATTGCTGGCGGTTTCGTCTATGCTCAGGAGTCAATGGTTAGAATCAATGGGGTCGGCAAGAGAAAAGCCCAAAACTTTTTATTCTCCTGTAAACTGTACGCATCCCAACCATCCTTCCATGTTCTTCTAACCATTGATCTGCAATCGCTCGAGTAGACCTAAACCGATCTATCAGGGCTAGAAGTCTTAGTCGCCGATCTTGACGCCCTGTTGTGCCCCTACGACATCCAGTGCCTATAGCTCTATGCTACCGGCCTTCTTGAGTCCATGCCTGATAACATCTTACTATGCAATGAACGATTTGTTCTTCTCTGAATGAAAATCCGGCTTCGCGTAAGCCTACAATTCGACCCCTTTCAAAGTCATTTAACTGGGATACACGAGCTAGTTTTCGCGCACGGGGCATCTTGGTCGTTAAAGTAAAGCACTTTGCTACCAATTTTCTAACGATAGATTCACAAAACGTGAATAAAAATCGTAAAATTTGCAAATTCCAAAAAAAAGAAGTGATAAAAAACGGGTCTGATACGCCGCAGATTAGGCTGAAAATTTAATCATTTTTTGTTCGACTTGGAGCAAGTTTACCTGTAAAGAATCATTAAAATAAAATACGGTTTACTGGGTGTTTACCTTTCTTTGTCACTTAGTTTATAAAAAATAACTCACCAACTTTCTCATTAAGGCTGGAACACCACCACCCATAATGGTTAATTTTACATTGATTTTTAAAAACCTTATATCGACAGCTTGAATAAAAATGGCTTTTTTATCAGGGCGCATGAAAGTAAATAAACAACGATATATTGCTTTTTATTTAACCGAAAATGAGAAAAACGCTTTGATTAGTCCAAACCAAACTTGCATAATTGTGAAGTATCTATATCTATTCGTTTAAAAACTGCAAGCTCTAGATATACCGGGTAATATAAAGACACCTAACACAAATCTGGCTTTGGAATGTGAATGTACTAATACTAAAATGGTTTCTATTTTAATTTAAATCATTATATTTTGTAGGCTGGTCAACGTTAAGAATCCTATCTTTATTTGGATATCATCACCAACTCAGGATAACTTCGAGATCTGAATGTCCGAATTATCACAGTGTGGATTTATCGAAGATAATTTTTGCTGTG
Source organism: Galerucella tenella (assembly GCA_910591685.1). Lineage (NCBI taxonomy): Eukaryota > Metazoa > Arthropoda > Insecta > Coleoptera > Chrysomelidae > Galerucella > Galerucella tenella. The sequence continues at coordinate 14,106 of CAJUYH010003853.1, read as the reverse complement.
TATTGATTATTAAATGGAATTAGTTTTTCTATAGATACTTCAGAAATGATAACTTTCAATCTAAATAATATTCGGATTATTTATAGAAAAACTTTTGCAGTCTTTTTATTTAAAGAAAAATTCTAAAAAATGCTTCTGAAAATCATGGAGAAAGGAAAACCAGGAAGTTCCGCTAGATCTAAATGATCAAAATGAAAAGATCACTCAATTTAACTGAATTTTTTCTCAATTTTAAAAATCAAGCAGTGGAACAAGTGCTGTGAGCAGATATAAAAAAGGTGGAATTGGTTTGAAATTGAGACAGGTGGACTTCCGCAAAGTTTTCTAAACGTCTCTAGTTCTACATTTATTGTTTTTCGAAAGATTGAGGTACATTTCAAGAATGATTGGGGCAATATAAGAAAAGTGGTTATTAAATTAGAAGGAAGTGTTTCAATTAATAATTATTAGTCACGGAACAATTATCATTGCTTAAGGCATTAACTTGAAATTTAAAAGTTGATTGATGGTTGTCTCCATTTCATTGAACCATTAACATAATTAACAGGAGCATCTTGCGAAGGTGGTCAATGTTGTGAAGTTTCTCAAAACGCTATGTGAATTTAAAAATAATTTCATCAATTGCTTCATACATATTAATTTTACAACTTTGTTTTGGTATAATATCGTAGCCGGCGTCTGAGCTTTCTTTTAGGTCGAGTATATTTACGCGCTTTTTACGTTTTTTCTTAACCACTTACCTACTACTTGATTTTTTTGATCTTGTAAACATTTTTTTATAGCAAACAGAAATAGCACTTACTAAAAAATCTCAACAATAGTAGATCGCTTCTCCGGAAGAATTATGACGCAAGTGCAAATTAATGATTTTTCAGAAAATGGCAAAAAAATATATATAAAAAAAATATATATATTGAAACTTACCCTGAGACGTTAAGAAACAATTTGGAAATAATCGATGGGGACTTCAAGAGGGCAAATTTTTTCTAGTTTTAGATGTTATATTTTATAATTTTTGAAACAATTGAAGGTTATAAGCCCTTAAAAGATCAAAAGGTTCCATTTACGTCAATGTTCCATTGGGAAAGGCGACAGTAGTAGTTAGTTGTGGCAAGATTGATAATAATAATTATTCAAATTTTTAGATGAATACTTTATTTATTTCGTCGACTTTATCAAATGACAGAACAGAAAAAATAAGTTTAATAAAAAATGTTCATTAAAAATACCAACAAAAGCAAAAAAATCAAAACAAGCTACTGAAAAAAGGTTCATAGTATTTTGGAATAATGTTAGATGTTAACAAAGTTTGTAAATCCCTTTTTTTATTCTCATTTAGTGGGATTTTTGAATTGTAGGCGGGTTTTCTGATGATATTTAGACTCTTTACACCAGAAAAACGTCTAGTTCCAATGGTTCTACTCCGAACTTGTCCCCAAGTTGTCTCTTTGTAGCTAGATTTGTAGAAGTATACATCGCTTCCTTTCACAACTTTTACGATTTTTATGTCTGACAACTTAATCTGACCACTCTATATTTTTCTGGCAATTAAAACCAATTTCATTGCACAACGAATTTTAAATCTATAAAGTCGCCATAACCCATTTCTTTGACCACAAAAGGATTTCCAGTTTTTTTTGAATTCCTTATTATGGTCACTAATTGGTCAGGCACGTAGATGGGCTCTGATTTTTTGGCTCTTATCATAGACTTCTCGAATATGCTATGAATGGTGTCACCCTCATTCTGTGTATGCCCACGAATCAGAAATTTGTGAGTAATAGAGTTTATTTGTAACGTTTCCACTGCATATAAACACATGGAAAAAATGAATCTGCAAAAAATTATTATTATTAGACGTTTAACATCAACAAAGTTAGATATTGCTATGACAATATTGCAGAATGTGTGTTATACCTGTTCTTTTGTTTGCCGCAACAATTATCCGAATAAAAGACTAATGACCCAGGAACCTATTTCAATAGCACCTCTCTGTCCAATTCCTTCATGCCAAAAATTACAAACTGTGTGGCCACTGCTTATTTCTGAGATCTAAAACAAACAATAAATTATGATTAACGCTAGTGATTTAATCGCAGGTCCTACATAATATTGAATTACTTTTACTTACTGTGAAATTAAAACAATTTAATCGTGATTTGTAAAAAAAAGCAGAGGACTGGCCCATCGGTATCGGTAGCACGGCTTGTAAATCGTAGGTCGCTAAAACCGTGCTAGAACTTATTTCATTTGCCTTTTCCTTATCAGCAATCTTCTCGACTCTGCTTAATTGCTTTTCCTCCTGGTGTAACTGATAATTTTTCCTTTTCGGCTGCTGGTGCGTTTTTGTATCCTTCACAAAAATCACACTGATCCTTCTTTGGAAAGAAGAACCCAATGTTAAATTGTGTATTAAAAATTCTAGAATAGCAGTCATATTCCACTGCAGGTCTACCCAAACGGGTTTGCTCTTTTGTATAGTGTCTGTGCATTTCAGCGATTGACAATGCCCCATCAATGAACTCCCTGGAAGTGTTGGCTCTTTGATAATGGCTTTCCACACGAGGAATAGCATTGATGTGTGCTTTAACAGAATCCAGTATGTCCTGATCGATTCTCGCATGTTTTCCATGTCGTCCTCGTTTATCTGCAGCTACAATGCCTGAACCACTCTCGACGTGATTACAGTGCGCATTGTCCTTTCTGTTATACCAAATGTGTTGAGCATGTACGTTTTACACACACGAATTTTCTGTCCATTATCTCTCAGGTAAAACGCACTATTCTGTTTTCTTGGCTCTTAATGTGTCATAGTGACTCGACGGTATTTGACTTGTAGAGGTTCTATACATGAAGCAAAAAAATCTCGCTGCCGCTGTAATGACGCCAGATTCCAGTAATTATTGAAGAGTTCAGTTCTGGCGTCGTCTGATAATTTTGTCGAACACTTGAGTGTGCATTTATCTGAACAAGGTGGCCCCATTGTTTTTTCTTTAACAATTTTTCCTGTTCTCGAAATGTAACCTTTTCCTGAGTTTTTTAAAATTTTGGCTTTTGTTTTTTTCCATTGTTCAGGGCGGCGTAACCTTTTTTTTCCCTTTTCTAGAAGGTGAAGCGTTTATTTCCGGATTGCTTGGATCTGCCACTAATTCCGATTGGTCTGCCCTTTCATAATCATCCGAAGATGTTTCATTTTCGGATGGAACATAAATATCTTCACCCCAGAGTTCCTCTTCTTCTCCCGAATCTTCTGAAGCTTCTTTTTGGTCACAATAAATTGGGTTTGCAACTTTTCGCAGTGTTAGCTTAGTTGAGCAGTGACGGTCAATTCTATATGAAGGCGCCATCTCTAGCAATTGAACATCATTCAAAGCACAAGAAACATCTGCTGGAAATTATTAAACAGTTAGTGTCAAGTATAAGACATAATATTATTCTGGTTAAGTTTATTAAAATGTTGTACCCACCACAAGGAACTGAATTAACAGAAGCCGTAACCAACTGTAATGGTGATGCATCGGTATTTAATTGACTAGATTCAGCTACTATAACTAGATTCGACACCTCCTCTTCTTCTAAAGCATTAATTTCATTATTTGCTTCAATATTGGTGCGAGTGGCAAGATACAGCATGCGCTTAGTTCGGTTCATTTTGCAGAAATTCGGAGCCGCTGTCTGTTATTATGGTTAAAAACATGATAATAATTTAATCATTAACAAATAATATTTTTAAATTGGGTAAATACTATATAGAACAATACCTATAATAATTTTCACTGTGCTTACCTATCTTTTTTAGGATAACCGAGACACCACAATCAGTTATTCTGGAAAAGATACAAATATTTTGATAAACAATGACACAAAGAACAGTTGCGTCACTGTAGAAATCAAAAATTATAAGTCAACAATGACACAATTTACAATTAAGCCGGCGTTCCACTAGCTGTCTACAGAAAATTGGATATAAATTAGGCGAAAAACGAACAATTGTAACTTACGTCGTTGTTTCACTAGGATCGCGCACAAAAATATCACAACAGCACTTACGTCTTTGTTGAACTAAAATTCATGCACCAAAGTTGCTAGCTTAGACGCGAATAACTGTTATGTCGTTGTTCACCCGTGAAGGTGGTTAAAAAGGCGCCATTGCAACAATGACGCATCTGCCTTCTAGCGGCCACTGGAGGTTCTAACATTACGTCGTTGTTCCAACGTAGAAATGCACTATTTTTTGTAATTATGCCATAATTAACTCAAAAAGTAAAAATTTGCACTTGCGTCATTGTTCTTCCGGAGAAGTGATATTTCCTAACTAGTGCGGAAAGTTCCACTTTTCCGCACGCGATTGCAGTTGGCCGAACGACGCCTAGCGGAGTTCGGACAAGCAATCAAGTGAGGAAAAGACACTTTCCACAAGAGTTAGGAACGCTAATTTTTCTACAGACGTGCGGAAGATGTAAAAATAAAGAAACAACATATTGAAATTTTATTGATTGATAAATGTGTCTATACTTTTCTTTTGGGCTTATTCGACTGATTGTGGTTTTTCAAGAGATAATTTATGACGCCTCGCAAAACCAAGAAAACAATCTTCCGTGTTTCCGTGTTTCCAAGTCAATAATATGGGCAACCAATTCTTTTTCCAGAAAAACGTTGTTCTTCGACCTCCTAAATCACCTTTGGAACTTTCTTGTTGTTTAGCATGACGTCTTCGGAGTGTTGATTTCGGAAAATTTGAAAGTTTTGGCTGCTAATTTTAATCCTATGCTTTTATTCTCTATACTATGCAAGGCTTGCTGCATATCACGTTCCTCCCATTGTTGCCGTTTCTGGGTAGCCATTCCTATAAATATGAAAAATAATAAAATGCCTAGAGTGGAAAGGTTGTTGATAATGCACTTTATATTCCAATGCTGGACCCCGGATTTTCGGCATGTTAATTTTTCTATTGTTTTATTGTGAATAGCATGATATACAATTACTGTTAATAACCCAGTGTAGTGGTTACTTTGTGTAAAAATTACATTATACTACATTTATTTATGCAAAAAAGTAAAATAATAATATTCTATAATTAAAAAAAATGAAACTCTTGCGCTCAATTTACAAAAAACAAAACACTTGATTTTAGTAATTCGTATGTCCTCCTCGAGCATTCAGAACAGCGTGACATCTACGTGGCATACTAAAAATTAAGTTGCCTATGTCTGCTTGAGGAATAGCATTCCAGGCGTCCGTGAGAGCTAAAAATAGAGTTTGCGGATTATTTCTAGGTCTCCCCATATGTAGTACTTCTCGCTGGAGCATATCCCATACATGTTCTATGGGATTGATATCCGGGGACTGCGCCGGCCATTACAAAACTTCAATACCTTGCTCATCTAAGAAGTCCATTGCGAGTCTGGAAGTATGCGGACGAGCATTATCGTGCATAAACAAAAAGCCAGGACTCACAGCTGCTGCATATGGAGTGACAATAATTTGTAGTTTTTTGGGAAATTAAACCACAATATTTTTAAATTCTTTACTTCAACGTTTCGGTAGCGTTCCAGCTACCGTTGTCAAGAAAAAATAAGTAGAAATTAAGTAATTTTTTATCCCTAACTGACACAACAGTTGTCAAATTTTTTCTGTTGTGTCAGTTAGGGATAAAAAATTACTTAATTTCTACTTATTTTTTCTTGACAACGGTAGCTGGAACGCTACCGAAACGTTGAAGTAAAGAATTTAAAAATATTGTGGTTTAATTTCCCAAAAAATTAAAAAAAGAATGAATAATATACCACAAGGAACATACAGAAAATAATTTGTAGGATAGTATTACGGTACGACATACCCGTCATAAAACCGTCCAGTAAAATGAGATCAGTTCTTCCGCAAACACTAATACCTCCCCAAACCATGATTGTATCGCCTTGTTGAGAATGGATTTCCTGGGCCAATGCTAAACGGTTTATACAGTCTGGCTCTCTCCAAACACGTACTATAAAATCCAAATCGAAATTAATTACTGAATAGCACGTTAGCCCAATTGACGTTTATCCATGAAATGTTTTCCTGTGCCCACACTATACGAGCTCCTTGATTTCCTCGCGTTAGAGGAGGAACTCTCAAAGAGCGCTTGGCACGTAGGTTGCACTTATGCAATCTACGACGCACTGTATCAGCCGACACTTCCACTTGGTGAACCTCTTAGAGTCTAATTTGTAGCTCAGGAGCAGTAACATATCGATTTCTTTTAGCAGTCAACTGCAAAAAACGGTCTTGTCTCGGGGTAGTGATTCGACCACGACCCCTATGTCATTCCGCTACATCACCTTCTTCACGATATCGGCGATGTAACCGTGAAATAACGCTTTGGGTTGTACCAATTTGTCTAGCAACGTCTACTTGGCACATCCCAGCTTCAAGCAGACCTAAAGCCCGCATCATTTCATCGCGAGTTAAATGCCTTCTTTCCATGATTGCTGACACTATATACGACTTTCACAAACTGTAAACTCCACTGACAACAACAATCAATAACAGGAAATTCGTTATCAATACTAACAAAGCATCTGCTCATTAGACATCACATACAAAAAACACTGAAAAATATAGTGATAACGAAAAATATCAGAAAAAAGTGAAAAACAATATACAGTACACAGTGGCGTGTTTTCATTTCTATTTCGAGGTACAATAATTGATTTTTTTTACATTTTCTCCAACTATATGAGGAGACACATGCATGGGTATTTGTGTATATGCATGAATGTCAAAATATTGTGTTTTGATAGAGTATAAAAATATCTATAAAAATCGAGGTTGATATATTCTGAGGTGGTAATCAAAACGAAAACTTCCGGGTTAACCATTATTTTTCCCCTTATATTACCAATGATAGATTCAACCCTCTGATGGAACGACCTATCCTGATTGGTAACACCCAAAGAAGACATTGGTCGGTTATCTCTCGATGTAGATCTTGACCTATGAGCCACACGGAAACTTCCTGCTTCTTTGGGTGCTGGTCTCCTGGCCTGAGACTCTGCGAGGTTTTTCATCGTCTTATTCAATTCTGTCATTTGGAGACTTAAGCTTTTTATTTGTTTTGACAAATGATTCAAAGTGATCGATTGGGATTTCTGCACCGCAATAATCCCATCCAATCTCCTAGACGTTGAAAAGTCCTGTTCCCACTCGTAAGGATGTGGGTAGTCACACCTAGATCCAAAACCACACCACCCTTGTGTGATGATGCTGCTACAGTACTGAACTTTTACTTCCTCGTCTACTGAGATTGGAGACACTATAGTTGTTATCGGATTAGGTGTGATGTTGGATCTATCTTGTTCATTGTCTTCTTGAACTATGTAATCATACGGGAAATTCCGGATAGGATGAAAGTTCATTATAATCTGCCGTTCGATGTCTTCATCTAGTGAAGGATTTTTGATGTTTTCCGAAATCGCCTGATCTAATCTAGACCCAGCAAGGTTGTAAGGTCTATTATCTTGCTTTTGTCTAGTGTCAGGAGAATTCCTTGTTTTCTCTGAAGGATTCTTTGTGTTTTCTTTGGTGTTCTTTGGTATACGTTTTACTGTGCCTGTTTTCTTATCCGTCATACTGCCTTTTGGATCTGTAGCATTATTGTCTTGGTCACACATTGTTGATGTTGTTTTAATCGGTTGAGTCTCTCTAGTTGACAAATTCTCTGCCATGTTAATATAATATAATATATTAAATGTTCGTTTCTTTGTTGTTTTGTAATATGTAGATATCATCTATCACTTAAGCTACAATTTCCCTAGATTTTGCGGTTGTGTGTATATACTTAAAAGCTTCTAATTTATTTATTATTTACTCCAACTCAAAACTGAATGCAGCAAACGAAGGACAACAGGCAAAACTACTATACACATGAATGGCGTTCGTTTGCTAAACTTCTAAAAAATATATTTTTTGTACATATCCTACACAAAATTTTAGATCAAGACTTACCGAAATGGATTTTATTTTATCGCTTCGTCCCAACCACCTGCACACGTACGAACGTCGATGCCAACTGAGAAAACAACTTGTTGCACGGGCCTAATATGTCAGTTGAGCGACAAGCGCGCGATTTTCAAACATACAAGCTGTGGGCCTTCATAGGCAGGGGGCCGTCTAAGGCACACTTTTCCTAATTCCTAATAAAAATCGTTATAAATTGTAACGTTGTAGGACATAGAATATTCTGAATTTTCTGCAGTGGAACTACATAAGGAATTGTTGAAAAATTTATAGACTTTTGGAGATTTAATTAAACACAAAAAACATTCAACATTAAGTGAAGAGCGGGATCGTTGATTGATAAGTTTTTAAAATACCTTAACTTTATTTGTAGCAGTCGACGTTTCTCATTCTCCTTACGCCGCTTGTCCCCTGGCCCTAGTCACGACATTTGTAAGGTGGAGCCTCTGGTGGCCCAACAAGGAAACGCTCATTTGATCCCACGTCTCGCCAGATGTAGCATAACGGAAGGTTTTAAATAAATAAGTATTCATTACTATGAAATGGGTAACAATGAGGGATTCGTACTTGGCGCTTAGCGTTGATTGAGATAATGATGTAAGTATAATGGTTTGAGGAAATATTTGTCGTCGATTTAACTATGTATGAAAACCGTATGCAAAAGTCGCACTCAAAGTCAAATCATAATTTCCAGTATTATGAGATGAATTAATGTATATCCACTAAAAGAACATTTTACCGTTCAATCAACGGTTTCATCTAATGGTAAAAAATGTAAAGTAGGTACCACCTTAAAAAGTAAATAAAACAAAAATCTGTTCATACAATAGTATCTCTTTATTTAATTTACTTTAACAAGAATAACTTGACATGATACTTCTCTATTATTAAGTTAAAAATACCCACATGAAGGAGATTTACTTCAGTAGGTACAATAAATATGATCAAAATGAAATCATACAAAAATAGGAATACAATGTATGCATGTGTATGTCTACGTTTCAAATATTAACCATGTCCAAGGAAAAAAAATTAAGTGAAGATTTATAAATACATGTTTACAATTTGAAATAGTAAGTATCAAATAGCAACATATATTCTTTTTTCTTATTCTTTTGGGAATCAAACCACAATAATGTTTTTTATTTCGACGTTTCGGTAGCGTTCCAGCTACCGTTGTCTAGATTAACTAGTAATAAAATTGTTTAAAAAATTTTTGGTCCCTATCTGACACAACATAAAAATATTTTTTATTAAGCCTTTTGTGAAAAGAGCTTAAGCCGACCTCTCAGGATGAAAGACTTGAAGGGCGCGGCTTAGGGATTACAGGTGGTTATATGACAAGGATGTTTGTACCTAACAATCCTTAGCCTGACTGGTCCCTCGGCATTCAAAATGGATAATATTTTTTCGTTGTGTCAGATAGGGACCAAAACTTTTTTTATCAATTTTATTACTAGTTAATCTTGACAACGGTAGCTGGAACGCTACCGAAACGTCGAAATAAAAAATAAAAAACATTATTGTGGTTTGATTCCCAAAAGAATAAGTAATGCCACAAGGAACTTACAGAAGATATTTAGCAACATTTATATTACAAAAAATACACAAAGATTCAAAAGTTTTGCATCACCCTGAATCTCCGAAAAAAAAAATGGGTTCATTATAAATGGATCAGAGATTAATCAAATAGTTAGTTTCAATAAAAAAAAAGTGTATATTTGCCAAAAACTCTATTATCCAATAATAAACTTGCTTTAAACATATAAAGTATTCTTAGAAATTAAATAAATTAAATACAAATTGATTCTTTTTAAAGAAAAGGTTACGTGAGAACCTGCATGAGAACTTTTTATAAAGAGTATATCCACCTCCAGAATTTATGCAAGCTTAAAGTGGCCTGCCCATGCTGTTTACCAAATTATTGATATTCTGTTAAGGAATATTTCGCCATTCTTCTTGGGCCGCATGAACAAGCTCTAGTACACTCCTGGGAGGATTTCTGCGTGCTACCACTGCCCTGGCAAGCATGTCCCAATCATGTTCTATGGGATTCATGTCAGGAGATAGGGCAGGCCAGTTCAAACGATTGATTCCTTCAGTTTCAAGATACTCATTTACAGCTCTGGTCCGATAAGGTCGGGCGATATCGACCATAAAAACGAAGGAATTGCCAACAGCTGCGAACCATAGTCTCACGTGAGGATGTAGAATATCTCTGAGATACCTATCACCAGTCATCGTTTCCTCCACATGAATTAATTCTGTGAGATCATTTAACATGATACCAGCCCAAAACATAGCACTTCCTTCTCTGAAGGCGGCACGGGGCGAGCATGGGCAAGCTGAGCAAGTCTCGTTGGATACCGCCACACACGTATTCGATGGCTATCTTGTACCAAACAAATCCTTGTCTCGTCGGAAAAAAACCGAATTCCAAAATTCTTCAGGCAAGGCCGCGTGTTCTTGAGCCCACTGAAGTCGGCGAACTTTGTGCTCAGGTTGTAGTCTGGGCACTCTTACTGGTCGGCGACACCTCAAACCTGTCGCAAGTATTCGTCTTCGTAATGTCGAGATCGATACTTGAACTCCCAACGCATGTCTCATATCTCTTTGGAGTGCTGGTATTGCCATGGTCGGGTTTCTTCGGATAGTTAAGTGGATATAGCGGTTCTGCCGCTGATTAGTAACACGCCTCCTACCGCTTCTAGGTCTATCACGAAGAGCATTGGTCTGGAGATACCGGTTCCATACACGAGACACATCACTTTGCCAAACGCCAACTCTGTTTGCCACGAACCTTTGAGAATGACCTTCTTCAACTAAAGCCACTATTCTTGCACGGTCAATCTCACTTATAACTTGACGATTCATTTTTGCACTTGAAATCGTAAAAATCAAATGCCTTGAATGTTAAAATGATCGCACTAAAAATGTTATCTTACCCAAAAAAATGTTAACATCTGTACATTGCAAAAAATATGGAACATATTGAAATGGTAAACATTGATAAACAAGCCAACAAAAAATTGTTAGCGTAAAAAAATTCCTTCGCATCCGAAGAAGGTGATGCAAAACTTTTGAATCTATGTGATATCTAAATACAGTTGTAACGTTACCTAAGAAAAATGGTCTAAAACCAAAATAGTAGTATCTACAGATGCTGCTGACTTGAGCTTGTCTTTTTAGATAAAATACATATATTTTCGGTGAGGTTTACCAGTTTTTATTGAAATTGACTTCAGAATTTGATTTTCTCACTTCAAGTTGTTATAAATCATAGTCTTAATAATTTCAAATATTTTTCGATATGCAGAGGACATAAGTTTGGCTTATGTAAGTGAATAATTTCTAATAGTCTGTTATAAATTGATTTGGAAACATTATCACTATATCTGGTAAACTTCATTAAAAGATTTTATTATTTTTTGGCATGGACTTACAAAACTGTCGGATTATTCAAAGAAAAAACGTTATTTTTTGTAGCAAAGCTTTTATTAATTAACAAAATCTCTTTTTTTGTCATTTATATCCATTCGATCTTTCATTAAAAAATTATAACAATCGTTTTCACATTTTGTCTTTTCTACCAACATTTTGGCGAAATATCCGGTAACATAAACATTAGAACAAGTTTCTAAATTAATAATCTTGTTAATTTCATTAACAATGTCCAAATCAGTAGAAATAAAGCCGCTGATATCAGTTTGCGTTAATATATTTTCCGAAGAATTAGTTGCATGGTTATTACCTTTCATAACTGGAGGGTCAGTTTTGTTTGACTGATTTTCGTCTAATTCTAAAAACTCTTGTAAATGTTCTTCGCAATTTCCACTATCTAATGCTTTTTTTAATCTAATGTTCATTTTGCACTGCAAAGATATTCGAAATTGAATCCCCAAATAAGAACCCAGATAACACAAGTAAATCCATTGGACAACCAATGGACTTCCAGCTATGGATACCCTGGACATACATTGGATCTACGGCATTCTCCAATATATGTCCGATGGATATCCATTGGATGATACATGTCCGAAACATTGGATATACATTGGAAGTCCATTGGATATCCATTAGACATCCATTTCATATCCATTATCCGATTAGTTTCCATTGTAAATATATTTTTTTGTAGGATGGCTAGTGTAGTTTGATAGTAGGTATTAAATAGTATAATATAGAAATTACTGATTAAGTAAAAAAAGGTACTATTTATAGAATGTTTATTATTAAAAGATACATACATATTGAATTATATAGTGAGAACATAAAGTCCGTCCCCCCTGTAACTTTTGATCAATGTACACAAACATATTTAATTTATAGGTTTAGCTCTTGACTCATACGCATTTATTCCTTTAGCTTTCCACACATATTTTTTGATAGCATCCTCCACTGATTTCCTATCTGCATATGTTGATGTCTTTTCTGCTGCTTCTAAAAAAATCATAAGTTCATTATTTCATTCAATTCGATGACAACTTGAGATTGTGTAACGAGTATATTTAATGAACAGGAAATTGATCTTTGATAGCCTCTATTAATGATTTATTATTATATTAAATTTGTGTATCTTCAAATCTAAATATAAGTTTGTTATCCTGAAAAAATGTTCATGAGAAAAGAGCTTGCAATACATTACCAGGCTTAGTGGACTCTACGAGAACATAGCCAGGCTTAGTGATCTGGATTTGTTATTTGTTAGGTTAATACTGATGGTTAGTAACAAAGAGTACACATATGGTGGGTTCAAATCCCTACAAAGGCTTCAGAACATTAATCACTATTATTAATACACTAATCCGTTAAATAACTATTGACGGAGATTATAAATTATAGAATAAGATATTGGACTCACTTAAAATGACTTGTCCAAACTTCGTAGTTATCAGTCCTTTTTTTTCTTTGGTGCCATGCCAAGTATATTCAATCAAACAATTTTTTTTGTTAAATCTACATTGTATTTAAACATAAAGTGACGCGTTTCGGTGAACACTAGTTCGCTCCCGTGGTCAGAAATACCTGTTAATCCTGTACTAATTCGCTCCGATGACCGTATGCTAATTCGCTCCCATGTGATAAGGCGATTAAGCACCTACCTGCTTACTTTCTAAGAATACCAATGCAAAAGAAAAGTCATTATCTGTATGCAACATTATATTTACATTTTATACATGCAATTTATAGTGTATTTGGTAGAAATTTGTGAGACATACATTTTACAAACTCAGATTGGCTTATTTCTTTTTGCCGTAACGACGATATTTTATGTTCAACAAATTGTTGGCGTGAGTGAACAGCCCTGCGGTATACTTTTTTTTGATTATTGACACTACGTATTTTAATATAAGTATCAATTTGAATATTTTTTAAATTTTCTAAAAATTGAAATATATTTGGGTGGTTAGTATAAAATAACGCATTAAATTTTGAATGAAAGCTTTCGCAAGCGTTTGTAGTTCGTTCTAGCGATGAACTATTTTCAGCCCACATATCAGGGGGAAAATCAGCGATTTCCGAAATTTAGTTTTCTACTAGGTAATCGGCAAATTTTTGCACGGCAACATGTTGAGGTAAAATGTGTGCAAAATCAAATGCGAAGCAGTCACACACTTCGGAAGGATCCAAAAATGGAAGACCAAACACATATCTTGAGTATCTTCCGACGTCGTTGTCTTCGGTATACGCATTTGATAACCCCAATTTTTGAATTTGTCGCCACCTATGCAAAGACAAAAATTTTGTATGAATGTATGTTTTCGCAGTTGTTATTATGTTGTTGATGATTTCCGGGTGTGTGAAAATATTTCATTCATAAGGTTAAACTCGGAAATCATCAACAACAAAAATTTCTTAATTGTTGTCAACCGTTATAGTATGTACAAAAAGTACGAGGAGTAATAAACCCTAATTTTTGATAAATCTCTTACTTTAAATTACATTTCTTCCGTAAATCTAAAAACCAGGTAGATCGACCCCGTATTTGTTTCAGTTGTAGCAAAGTTTAGGGTTTCTTCATTGTTAAAGGATTAGCAGATAAGCAATAACGCAATGCAGTGGTGTGTATTTTGGGAAAAAAATACGTTTTAAATTATAATATAATAA